>VZTU01023450.1:35327-59638 GCA_013400835.1 Zapornia atra
ATCTAACTCAAGCCATACCAATTTGGGAAAAAAAAAAACCACCTGCCTAATCCAACAGCCTAAAAAACACGTATGTATGAAATTGTTGTCTAGGCTCTCCCCACCTCCCTCTTTTTTAGCAAAGAAAGTATTAATGATTTATATGATGACATTCTCTCTGGCATCATATGGCTACTTGTTCAGATCTGGTGTTTTTCAGCTCAAAAATCAAGAGAGAAGATAATACAGATGGATTATTTGAGCCACTAAATAAGTGAAGTATAAGAGTGTGTAATTCCATAAATGAGTGGCCATTAATGACTTCTTTGTGCATCAAATCAATTTTTATTTCAATTATAAGAAGAAAAAACCACAAACGTTTCCCTAAATTACTGTGCAGGTTGGTTTGTGTGGGATTTTTTTGTTGGTTTGGGTTTTTTGGTCTGGTTTTTTTTTGTCAGGAAAGGTTTTGCATGCGTTTGCATTATGCAATTTAAAACCCATTGCTGCAATAACATCTGAAGGGGCAATGTAGGTTGCCTAAACTTAGGCAGTCCTGAACTAGGTCACCCATTCCCCTGTAAGAAAACCAGCTTGCCCCTCTGTCCCATAAACTAAATGAAACTGCCACTTGGTTATTAGTAAGAGATAAGACCAGGTCCTGATGTACTCTAGTGTGAATCCAAAATCATTTAATTGGAAGTGAAGTGATGTAAGCAAGTTCAGAATCAGACACACTGTACAGCTCATACTGATGTAGTTGGTTACCTTTAGCATGTAAATAATGGTAAGAAAAGAATTATTACCACTCCTTGATATTTGACATTGGCATTCAGGCACATATCTGGAGACATTCAACTCAGGAGCCATGTATTTTACGTGTTCAGTCAGAATAATTTGCTGCCTACTGAGGTGCCAATCTTAGGGTTTAAAGATGAAAAATACACTCCTATTAGTAAAATATTTATGAGTAGAACCCAATGTGTTTAAACCGTGTTGACCTTTACATAGTTATAACATATATATCATCTATTGGTTGTCCTTACTGTTGCTTTGGTCTGGAAAAAGTAAAACAAGAGGTTAAGTAGTCCCTAAGGGTAAGTTAAAATGTAGACTACTGCCATGTTGTATGGCTTTAGTATACTTCGTGTCTTTCACAGTAAAGTTGATAAGACAGCTCAAAGCAGTAAAATAGCTTGCAAGGTAATGCCATTTAAGAAAAAAAAAAGTTTTGAAAATGAGTTTACCATTTCCATATTTAGTGTTCTAATATTGTAAACAATATATTTGAAAGCACTTTTGTTAGATGTATAAAGCCTAACTTGTGCTTTTCCATTTAAGCATTCATATTCAAAATGAGTTAAAAATAGAATCTAATTTGCTAATACATATATATATATTCTTTCTTATTTGAGGCCAGAAGGAAAGCCACTATGGTCATTTAGCCTGATTTCCTGCATAATATATATTGTAGATATTTCATTAATTAATTGCAACTTTTTAAAACAAAGTGGTAACCAAAAAGATCTTTAAATCTTGATTTTAAATTATCCAGAAATACAGACTCTTACTAAATTATTTGTGGTTAATTACTTTCACTGTCACTTGCAAGTAGCCCGATTTGAACTTGTTTAGCTTTACTTTTATGTCTTAGTTTTGCTATAGCTTGATTTCCTGATTTTGGTAGGTTGTATGCCAAATATATCAATTTAAAGTCAGTATTGCTACTCTGTTTACTTCTTAAACTGTTCTTGAGAAGTTAAATAGATGAAGTTCATTAAGGATCTAAACCCTACATGTGTTGCTGCTGCTCTTCAAAGGCCTTCTTTAAGCATCTCTTCTCTATACAAGAGTTGTGTATATTTCCAAAGAGCAGAGTGAGTAACTTGACTATTGTAGAGTAGAAAATACTACAAGTTGGAGATACATATTAAACAGTATATTGATAAAACTTTTTCTAGAAGTTTTCAGAATAAACACATAAATAATATAATAATACATAATATAATACATAAATATTATATAAAATGTAATATAAATAAATAATATAGCTTGAAATTGTCACTTACATGTAGATGAATGTTACAAAGATGTTCATGTAGATAAATATTACAGAGCCTTCTGGATTCGTTTTGAAAATAAAAGGGTACCAACCTCAACAAGATACCAACAAAATATTGCAATAACATAAGCAACTAAAATTTTATCTGAGTTACATGTCTAGTTATTGTTTGACATTTCTATTATTTTAAATATTTTTTAAAATGTAAAAATACTTGACATGTTAAATATTAATAAATATGTCATGATTTTACCACAGTGGTGCTTAAAAGATTGTTTTTACTTCTCTCTCTAATCACATGCTCACAGGATTGTCCTGTGTGACTACCAGATGCTCCTTGGCAAAAGAAGGAAGTTAAATAAATAGGAGAAAGAGGATAAAACTAAAAATTTAAACCTGTCAGAAGAAGACTATCAGAAGGAACCCAAGACAAATATCCCAGGCAACATTTAGTTGAAGCTAGACAGCTGAATGGGACAGAAGTGGTGGAGTGATCTATTGATCTATTCTGTTTTTCTAGACCTGTTTAGTAAAGGTACCTTACAAGCTAAAGAAGATAATGCCCTACTTGTTTTACACTGCTGCATGATTTACAGGAGATGGAGAAGTGTGAATTAACATGAGGTCTCCTGTGTCTTGTCTTCTCTCCTTTCTACTTGTCCTGATGTGGCCGCTTAGTGAGCAGTACAAGCAGCCACTCAAGTGAGTTTATCCATGGACATTAGCCGTTCCCAATGTATTGTGGTGAATTTAACTATGAATATTTACTTGTGCTTAGGTGACTTTTAGACAGCTGTTGCATTAATTCATATTAATGAATTAATAATGCAAGAAAGAGTGCTTAAACTGCTTTACTATATAATTTTGAAATTAATCAAACTGGGATTGGTTTTGTTTATTTAAATTTTCTTGGAACTTTAGTAGAGGTTGGAATCCAGTGATACAATGATCATTCCTATGCTTTATCTGAATTATGCAATTTAAAGCAATTCAATCTCTCATTATGTTTAACAAAAGGAAATGTAAAGTTCTACATCTTGGGAGGAATAACTTCAGTCCCCAGTGCACACTGGGGTTCAGCAGTCTTGAAAGCTTTGCTGAGAAGGATGTTGGGATCCTGGTGGATAACAAGCTGCCTGTGAGCCAGGAATGCACCCTCAAGGCGAAAATGGCCAGTAGTATCCTGGGCTGGGTTAGGAACATTGTCAGCAGGTTGAGGGAGGTGTTTTGTCCTCTCAGGTTGCACATGAAGTACTGTTTGTGATTCTGGGCTCCCCAGGACAAAATAGGCAGTGGACTTACTGGAGCAAGTTCAAAGCAGGGCTGCAAAAGTGATTAAAGAATTAGAGATCTTTATGTGAGAAGAGACTGGGAGACCTGCAAATCTTCAGCCTAGAGAAGAGATGGCTCGGGGGAGATCTTAACAAGGGGGATCTCTCACTGTTCTCAATGGGGATCTGACTGTCATCTTACTGACAAGATGGGGGGCAATGGGCACAAATTAAGCATATGAAATTGCATCTGTACATGAGAAGATGCTTTTTTTTTACAATGAGTGTGATCAAGCACTGGGACAGGTTGCCTGGAGAGTTGTGGAATCTCCTTCCGTGGAGATATTAAAAAGCTGTCCAGACACAATCCTGGACAACTGTCTCAAGGTGACATGCTTGAGTGGAGGGATGTTTGACTAGATGGTCTCACAAGGTTCTAAACACTTCTGTGATTCTGTGGAATTAGAACGATGAAAGAGAGATGGTTTTAGTAAAAATCAGGTAAGTGCAATTTCTTTAAACCCACTTAGTGTTAGCAAGCCATTACAACTAACATGCCAGCCATTTAGATAGAGCTCTTTATCCTTGGTATAAGCACCAAAGGCTCCAGTTCATTTCTCCTCCTCTGATGGTGGGAGTTTCAGAGCCTGTTGGTTTTTCACTGATATGTTCGTGGATGGACATGTTATTTAATAGATCATGTAACACAGGTGTTTTGGCTGTATACAACAATATCCTGCTGTAAAATAATAACTTCAGAATAAATTCAGTTTTTGAATTATATTCTTGATTATGCAGTCTTCAATACAACAAAGTTTCCAGTGAAGGCAATGATAAGTATTTGTGGCAAAGGTTAAAATACCTAGAATGATTCTTTGTAAAATTTATGATTAATTTTTAAGTGTTACAGCTTCAGCATTTTGTTCAGCTATTTTAGACTGCTCATTTGGGAAACTGGAGAACTGCTCCCTAGTTCTAGCGACAATTGAGACTGATAATAAATTGGAATATTAATTCTATTAATTTACAGGTGTGTATGGTGTCTCTTACATGCCACAAGGTTTTTCAATGAGTACCTCTGAAGAGATAGCCTTTCCCTGGGTCCTAACATTGACCTCCATGCCTAAATTTAGGTTAGTTTAAGATTTTGTGGACAAAAATGTGTAAAATTGAGGTTTTGTTCTTCACAGTTTCCATATACAGTTGAGAAACTGTACAGTTTAGTCTAATGGAGCTTTTATTTCAGAACTGAAAAAAAAAATAGGAGGGAAAAATGCTAGCACACTGGAGAAGCAACAACCACATTTTTTAACCAAAAAAATGCAAATGCAAAATTTTTGGTTGCTTGTTTAATCCCGTTCCAGACATTGTTCTTGACAGTGAAATGCCATAGAAAAGAACATGGGTGAAGTTTTAAATAGTAATTATAATCTTCCTGTTTATTGAAGTGAAGGACAGAACAATGAAAAGGAAATTGCTTCAAATCAATCCCTACTAATTTAAACTTTTAATAGAATCACTAATCAAATCATGAGTCATACAGACCTTGGGAAAATATAATACTGTAGCTTATGAGCATTTATTTGCAAGTGGAAGTGTTAGGCAGCATCCTCATGGCTAGCACTACCACTTACCTGTCACTGTTATCACGTGTACTAATCTTTACTGATAAATTTAGCGTCAAATCAATACTTTCACAGAAGGAAAGTAAAACAGAATATAGTTCTTCAAATGAAAGTTATGTTAGTTGATGAGTTTGTAAAACCAATATTACATTTGTCTTCTAAATAATACTGCAGAAGTCTCTTGTAAATCCTTTAGCAATTTTTTCTAATCCTTTACAAGTTGTAAAATCATAGCTGAAAGGCAGGCAGAAAAGGAATGCACAAATAAGACAACTGTTATTGTTATATCAATGATGATATATAACTACCTCTGAAGTAATAACATTTTAACAAGGACTTGAGTCTTGTCCAAGATGAGATCTTGTCCACTTCCACATCTTCATTTACTGCATTCATAAGAATGAAGCAAAGTTTATAATTGGGACATCTTATCAATTAAGTGCTTGTAGGACATCACAGGTATGTTACAGTCTGGTTTAGATTAATGGATTTGCAGCTGAACTGTATCTTAACAGATAGGGGTATCTGCAAACCAGCTTCAAAGTAATGTATTTGTGAGCTGCTTATAAAACAGTATTCACCATTGCTAAGTACAGTAATGCTATATTTTATAACTTCAGCACTGTGAAATGTATATACTATTAATGTATTTTCTAGTCCATTAAGGACAAGCAGTGTATTATGCTCCATTTAATAAAAGATTTACAAGTCACTAGTGTGAAGGGTTATTCCTGTACAATTTTGGGGTATAGCTGCAGCTGTCTCTTAGAAATTGTGTTACTGTGTTGATTCTAAAACAAATTCTTATTAACTACGTTTTAGTGTCACATAAGATCCAAAGGGTTAAAATTTCAACTTGCTTGAAATTGATACAAAGCTGCAAAACTGTTTAATAGTGAGAAACCTTGGGAATGGCAAGGAACCTTTCTGGCTGTAGTAGAGAAGGAGAGATAGGGAGAAAATATGTATTATTTTACCTGTTGTCACACTCTTTGGCCATGTGTCAGTAGAAACAAAAATAAGCCATGGAAGAAATATCTGTGTACTTCTTTCTTTCCTTAAAGCCTTTTGGTTTAATCAACAGTAAAATGGGTAATCATGCATTTTAGTGTATTTCAATACCAATTCATCCAGTAACAGCTAGTTAGCTCTTCATTTTTGTGCCTTCACTGTGGAATTAATATGAACTGAAAAAAATGAGACCTGTGCCGTTGTTCTATATGATTAAGTGTGGAGGCCCTGACTTTATTCTAACAACCCATGGGAATTCGTCCAAAAACAACTATGGGATTTTGTCCAAAAAGCCAATGATCCAAAAAGCTACCTGGTAGGGCTTTTAACTTGATACTTCAGCTTTCATGTTATCTAACTTCCAGTGTGCGTTGTGTTACTGATACAGCAGTATAATATTTTATTCCTACTTTTGTTATTATTACTTTAAAAACATCTTTGTAACTATAAATCTTTTAGGCCTTTTACCAAGTTAGGTTTTTACTGGAATTGGAAAAAAAAAAAAATTGCTCTTGAAGATTCTTCTCTGTTTTTCTTTGTGGGAAAAGAGGAAGTGTATTGCTTTTCCCCTACATGCAGGCAACTCAGAAGTGTATTGTGTATGTTTTTCTGTCCTTTACAATGGATCATGCGTTAGTAGATATTAATAGTGAGGCAACATTTAACACAGTATGCATTTGTTTTCCTGCCAATGTTCAGAGGCATAAATGCTTTTTATCTTCCAAAGCCAAGAAGATGTACGTTTTGAGAAGCATTGCATTATCACTATGCTATTCTTTAAAAACCAGAATATGCCTATCTTTGTCTTTTAGAGATAGTTGCAACTGCTGCTTCACTTCTGCAAGAGCTGTTGAACAGATCCTCCTGGAAGAGCACCCAGGAGTCTAGTATATATTTGGATATATTAGATACATTCAGATTCCTGAAATATTATTAGAGAGAGAAACCCTCCTAGGACTTGTGTAACCATGGGAGATTAAATGCCCAGATATAGAATGGAGAACAAATGTTGCTACTCCTGTCAGAATCCAGCTACACATTTGTGATGACTAACATTTTTTCAGTATATTGTTGCTAAATTTATACGCTACAATACTGTTCTCAATTTGTAATGTTAATGGAGGCATTTATAAAATTAAGATTTAAAAATTTCTAAGACCACCATAGATGTCATTGAAAAGGAAAATATCAGCTGCAGGAGTAATGTTCTTCCAGAAATGTTTGAGGGGGGCTATCCTATTTAATATTTTCATTGATGACACTGACACAAAAGATATGTATTAAAACCAAAGTGATAGAAGTTAGGGCAGACAAGAGATAGGCTTTCATGCAAAAATACTTTACTGTTGGGTGACCTTGAAATATGTAGTAATACAAAATGAGATGAAAGCCTGTAATATGAGGTGAAAATAGCATGTATTTCTGCTAAAAATTACAATTTTTTAACTGTAAACACATAAAGAGCTGGAGATTCTTATGGATCCGATGTATTTATTGTAAAGACAGATAAGTATTAATTCAATTCTACAAGAGCATGGTATGTGTGAGCATCACCTGGAATACTGCAGTGCATTTCTGGTTATCTGCTTTCAATAAAGATGAGTTCAACTGAGATGGGTGCAGCTGAGCAGAGTAAGGTACAGCCTCCCGGAAATTTAAGAGCTTAGCTTGCGTAGTCGCTTAGTCTAGTAAAACAAAGACTGGGAGGTGGTGCGATAGTTACCTATGAAAACATGAATGGGTGATAAATCACAAAGCAAAGACCTGTATAAAGTAAATGTCAGTTATGAAAAGAACAAATTATCATAAACTCTGCCATTTTTAAATGTGAACTGAAAATTTATGTTTCTACCTGTAAAATGAAAGAGATATTGGAGCTTCCTTATGAATAGATGCAACAGATTCAGAGAAACTAGATAGTTTTCCCTGCAAAGTTTCCTAAATTTATGAAAGGATTTATATGATGTGCTTACCTAAATTACTTTGAGACTGGACTCTTTCAACCCCAGGACAGATTCTTCTTAATTGCTACACATGTTCTTTTGTTTCAGTCTTTTTCTCTCTATTTTAGTAGATAAATGCCACTCAGCAATCATTTTTAAATGCCATGAACCATTGCAAATGTTTTCCCAGGTAAAGCTATTCAAAGCTGTTATCTTCTTTTGCTACTGCATGACTCTTCATCATTGGCCTTCAATGAAATCTAATCCCTGTTGCTTATCAACTAACTAACTAGTTCTTTTCCCTTTCTCATCTTATTGTAAAAGCTTAGGTCCACTTGTTGATAAAAGTTTACTTCATTCATAGTATTTGGGCTGCTTTGCGTGAGAAACTCAACATGAAATAAAGAGAAAATACACCTCAGGCCTTCATCCCATGCTTGTCCCTGTTCAGAGTTTTCTTCAGATTCAGAGCTACAGGAATACTATTTAAAACCTTACTGGTTATGTTAAAAAAACCCCAAACAAACTTGTAAAATGTAGCAATTTTCTCCTTAAGTTTCAGAATTCTGAAAATAAAATTAACCTGAAGTTTTATAATGCCATAATTCGCCTTTTAATTGTCTCACATTTTTAGTTTGGTTGTCAACAGCCTTGAATTTAAAGAAACACAGCAAGAGCTCTGTAGCTAGAAGTATTATCTTTTATTAGTGCATTTAGAAAATTTGGGAAAGTTAGGCTTGCAGGCGCACAAGCCTCTCTTCCACGTGTGAAATAGAAACAGCAGCAAAATATAAGTTGAGAAGATTTGCTCTGAAAGGTCAGACATACATTGGTCCAACCATCTCTAAAAGAAAAGCAGTTGGTACTTGTAGAAGAGACAGGATGATATGGGGTCTGAGGGGAACAAGAGAGAAAGATAAGGATACTTACCTCTAGGGAAAAAAGGCATTGTTTATTGCATGTGAAACACAGGTTTGTCTGAGAGAGAAGGCAGCAAGATTAAAATGTGCTATAAAACTCTCTTGCATCCATGATTTTTGGCATCCAGTAGAGTTACGAGTATTGCTTACGAAAATGTCGAAGATGCTTTTAGGTTTTACATGAGCATAGGGGCATATTGTGTGAGCAGTCGGAGAGGAGGGAAAGAGATCAGAAACACAGTGATGAGTGAGAGGGGTTCACATATAGGGACTTTTATCCTTTATTGACTGTCAGTTCACTCCAGTGTAAAGGTTTTGCTTAGTTGTAAATACAGCATAGTTGTTGTGATAGGAGGTTACTGGGATACACTGTATTGTGTTCCTGAAAGCACAGTTGTAGAAGTGAAACACAGTGGTGGTTCTGTTGAGAGATTATGTACTACAGTAGTAATAGAGAAATGTTGTCAGATTTTATATTTCTTGCTCTGATATGGTCTTCATCCATCCAGTGTCTTTGGACAATACTAGCATCTTTCTGGTGATGAGTATTCTGAAGCTAGAGATTGTTAGATGGCCAAGGGGGTTCTTGGATGACATCTTCAGAGTGTCATCTTCTAGAATAACTTACAATTGGTCAATTATTTTCTCTTTGAGTACTGAGTACAATGTTTTCTGACAGCTGTTACTTCCTCTGTGATGCTCAAGTATCAGTTTCAAATAGAAGTGTACTTTTTGACTAAAAGTCTTCTTTGGATAGTTGCTGGTAACTTGGATCATATCACAAGATATTTCTTCAGAGAGAATGGGATGGCGTCTGAGGATGCCTGATTTGTGTGTGTGTTTCAGATGGTTGGAGGTTTATGGAGATAAGTTTGTTAGTCTGTGGTTTTCTATGCATTTTATTTTGTAGCTTGCCATCTTTGATGTTGACCTTAATAGCCGAGAAAGGAGCTTAGTGTAGGAGTATTTCAGAGGCAGCTTGACAAAAGACTCATGATTATTGAATTTATGATTGCAATTAGTGAGGAAGTCCAGTTTTCTGGCCACGGTGATGAGGATGTTATTCATACGTCTTATGACCTGTGGACCTAGTGATACATATCTAAGGGTCAGTAATTATTCTTTCATTTATCTTTAAAGGCTGCTGCTTCTCTTTAGGACATGAAGAAGGTTTGTGTGCCAAAAAGTTTATCTAGCATGTTCAACAATGCCAGCTGCCCTGGTCCAGCTTCTGTCCTTAGACCATCTTGGTTACAACAGTGCTGTGGGAGAAATAAAACCTTTTTGCCTTTCAAGCCTCCTTTTCCTTAGTTTATCTGCACTCAAGCTGACCTTTGCTAGCTCTGTTTCTAATTCTCCTCATATACTCATTTTTAGTAGGGGATATATGTTGTAAGTAACCAAGGTCAAATTTCTGAGCCCTTGTATGTTAACCCAATGATTTCTAGCTCCCTTTAATCCTTTCCTACACCAGCAGCTGTAGTAATAAGGGTCAAGGGGCTGCTAGGGATTGAGGTCATTAGCTTTTGGCTTGTATTTATTCATTTTGTTGGTGTTTTTCATGTCTTAATGGATATTATCCATTCAGTTGTATGGTCTTAGAACAGGATTTGACCTTTCCAGCAACACGAGTGTTTGATTTTTTAAGTTTATTTTATTTTGACTTTAAACTGGATGCTGCTTTTTAGATATGGAAAGAAATTGTCTTTCATTTCATCATGCTGTGAAGTCTTGTATATTAGGTTGAATACCTCAACATTAATGTGTATAAAGTCAGATCCTACTGAAGGAATGGAAAAGCTCCATTGATTTCAATGAAACCTTTTAGGGCCTCCATTGATATTAATAATAATATAATGGGAAAGGACGTGGATCCTTACTGTTTGCAACAAGTAAACTGCCATGTTTTATATTACTGCTTAAGCCAGCACCTTTATCATTGCTTCAGTTTATATTTGTGTTACAGTCATCTTTGTTTGATAGAACCGTGAGAGTACACAGCCTGAATCTTCGCGTCTGTTACTATTTTGTAAATGCAGCAAAATGGTGAATGGACGCTGTTACGTAACACCCAAGAAAAACAGAGGATTCATGTCCTCCACTTTGAGTCTGTAGCTGCTCCAGTATATTAGAATCTAACATCCAGAATGTTAGATTCTCTCCTGCTCAGATTTCCACCACTACTGCCCAAGGAAAGGTAAGGACAATAGACATTAGAACATAACCTGAAGGGTGGTGAATTTGTACTTTTATGAACTTTAACAGAGGCAGCACATCACACAGTGGACCCCTCACTGACGGTGTCATGCTTTTAGCATTCTTCCTTCTCTTGTAGTGAAATAGTTTGGTTTATGCTTTAAAGTTTGAAATGTGCTCAGCTGCTACTGGTGAGAAGTAATTTTTGCACAGTGAGGAGGAAAGAATTTGTCCTATTTGGAGTTGCTTTTAGTGATATGGATGCTTGCTCACTAGGTATTGTACTGAGATCAGCTAACTCATTTCATTACAAAGTCCTTTAGGTGGTAGTTATATTTGGTTACCACTGAGTTGATGTGGATCTGAACCAGAAACACAGAAGTGAAAGGCTTTCTATCCTAGTAACAATTTCCTGAGCTTTCCATTCTCCTATATTAAGAGGGGGTTTTATAGAGTGGAAAAATGCCCCATCATAAAGCTGTAAGGTTAAAACTGCAGCCCCTCTCCCTTCCCCAACACTCCTTAAACTATGGATCTTGTTTGCTCTGGGAAGTGAACTGCAGGAGGAAGCCAGATGGCAGCTGTATTGAGCTGCTGCTTTGTTGTGCAGGATGGGTGCCCCTCCTCCCTTCTCCCAAGCAAACGTTGATTCCCGAATGAAGAGTTTATATATCTGAGTGAGGGATTCATGTTTTGGGGTGGGTTTGGATTTTTCGTTTGGTTTGGTTTATTTAAAATTTCTATTATTTTAATAGTTTGCAAAAGAAATTGATCCTGTGTTCATAATAAGAAACAGTTTGAGACGTATATGTGGCAAAGTTATGTAATTTTAAGGTGAACTTTCTAAAATGGTACAGTATCGTTATTTTATTGCTCTCAGTTAAACTGCCTGAACTGCTGTACCAGCACAGCATGCTTCTTGTAAAACTTATTTCAGAAAAATTGGTTTATATTTTAAGATAAAATACGGTTATTTTGTCAGTGATGGACTAAAATTCCAGAAATTTTTAAAATCTTTAAAAATTAACAAATTGCTAGCCAGAGGATGTTTATTAAGTTAAAAGAGTAAGATACATTGGATGGACCTGATTAACTTCATACTGTCTGCACCAAATCTTTGACTGTTTCACGCCATTTAATAAAATCCTACAATACTTGGAGGTTAATTCTCAAGGCTATTTTTTTTATAATTATTTTTTTGTCTTTGCATTTCTTCATAAACCAAAATTGTCTGTGGGTTTATGTACTTTTTAACTACGGGCAGACATGTTTGATTACCATTATATTTGTGATGTGGAATACTTCAGTTTTACATTTCCAATTGTGCCAAATTGGATCTTCAGCTAAGACCACACATGTACATAGTATAAGGTTTGTAGGATAATTAACTAGAACTTTGTTTCTTGCACTGATTCCTAAGATAATCCTTTTTGTATATCCAAGAACAACAAGGAGTTGTAACTAGAGGAGCTCACCATAAGCACTTTTTTCCTAAATACCCAGTGCTGAATTCTCTCTGGCACAGTTGTCAACAGCATGTTCCAGGCTCTGTTTTTTGCCATAAACTGCATTCTAAGCACAATGGAAACAGCATAGAAACGTAAGAATTAGGAAATAGTGTTATTAACAAGCTGCATTTTTAACAACCATGGGGGATTTATTTAGGCTGCCTGGTGTGCAGATTGTGTTTTTTAATGTAAATAGC
Source organism: Zapornia atra (assembly GCA_013400835.1). Classification (NCBI taxonomy): domain Eukaryota; kingdom Metazoa; phylum Chordata; class Aves; order Gruiformes; family Rallidae; genus Zapornia; species Zapornia atra. The sequence continues at coordinate 48,040 of VZTU01023450.1, forward strand.
TACTAAGAAATAATTCAGATCCTCAGATGAATGTCAGAAATGAGCCTTAACAAAATATTTTTAAGAATATATACCAAATACAGCAATGTGGTTTTCCTTGCTCTTTTCTTCTTTCTTGCTGTCTTTCTCCATTTCTGATGTCTGTTTATATATTTTATAATGCACATGTAAGATGAGAGAAAGCCAGGGAATAACTCTGTAGTACAGGTGGAAACAGTTAAAAGAACTGGTTTGGAATGTTAAAACTGATATTCCTGTATCTCAACATACCACATTAAAAGTAGTTTGGGGTGCCTGGCATCTTCATGACTAGAAATATAAGTAAATATCAGTATTCAGGATCATTCAGAATTGATGTGCATCTGGTTTATATATACGTATAAATAAATAAATAAACATGCATTCAATGTCTTTGTGCATATTACAGACACATAATACGCAGACATATATGTTGAAATCTATGTTTCACATCAAACCTCTACAGTATGCTTCATGAGGGAGACAAGACCCATGTGTTTTGCAGAAGCTTTTAAAGCTGTTTCATTTATTTTATTAGCCTTTAATGAATGTAATTAGAACCCAAGTAATTAAATGCAATTGTGCTCAGTATGTTCCTGTTGTAAATTGCCCTAAACAATGTGCATGGTGTGAACAAATTTGTGGGATTAATAGAGGATAGATAATGTTTTTGGATAGTATTTCACACTAAACGGCCGCAGAGAGAAACAAAGAAGCTGGCGCAGTGTCATTAATCTTAGTCAACTGGCAGTTCTGGTGTAATTTGCATGACTTAGGCAGTGACACAAGATGGGGCTAGCTTGGGATGGGTGTTAGATCACTAGGATACATATGTATTTATTTCTCTTTAGTACTCTGATTTATAAGTAGAAAGAAGTTTGTTTGAAGAAACCAATTCATTCTGTTTTCATCTTTGTTTTTATCTTAGATTAATAGAATTACTGGCAGTATATTGTATGTGTTCCTTTGTTTTTATAGTTAGCATATTGGTTTATGGATATTAAAAAACATCTGTGCATCCTTGTCATCACAGAAGAAAGGCAGATGTGCTGTGATTGGATAGTGTGTTGCTAGTGGAATAGATTTTTTTCTTCACTCTGTCTGATGTGTCTTGTTTCCTGGCTTAAAAAAAAAATTAAAAATCAGGATACAGTAAGATACTTCCAAATTAGTTTCTGAAAAATGTTATAGCAGTTGTAGTTAGAACATGCATTTCCATTCTGCATTCCCTTTGTCCATGTGTTTTTCTACGAAACATTTAATGCCTGTAATCTGAGTGGAAGTATAACTCAACAACTGTAAGATACTTCTTATATTTTAGTAGAGTTATAAATTCTCACAAAAAAACTAATGACCACTGTAGTAAATTTTCACAAGAACTTTTAAATGCCCTGGATTGAGCTAGTTTGCCTGGAACTGGCTCTCAGAGTGAATTGTATTGCTGAAAGTCTGAACGGAAATATTCCACTAGTTTGTAGTATTAGAAGCATGACACAAAATTAATTTGAGTCTTCCTAGATTAGTGTTTCTCTCCCAGACTTAACATTTTTTAAAAAATAGTTCCCATAGAAAGCTATCGTTTCTATATTAGTTATGGTCCAACTTACGAGAAAAGGGACCATTGTCCAAAACTGATCTTGATCCATTTCTTGACACCAAAATCTTCCTATAAAGATATTTAGTTGTATATTATCTAATGACTGTTCCCACTGAAAACTGTGCAAAAAATGTATGTGCTGAACTTATTAATGTTATATCTCCGGAAGTTGTTATTCTGTTAAATATGTGGTTTATGCACACCTCCTTGTGTTGTTATTCTATGTTACCATGACATTAACTTAGTTGTGTTGTGAAACGGAATGATGACTTAACTGAGGATCTTCAGAAACCCATGATAAATTGCAGTCCTCACAGATAAACAGGAAAGGATTCCTGCTTTGGCAGTATTGTGGATTTTTTAATTGTAATTTTTCAACACAGGAAGATTACACTTAACCAAGTCTGACGAAGAACAAGATAGGGTGTTCTGAGGTCATTTAGCCAAATAGTTATCTGCTGTTCACATCCTATGAGCTACATTTCTTATATTTCTAAAGTATATTTAATTAAAAATTGCATAGTTAAATAATAAAAAGAAGAAATTTAATATACCACTTGCATGGAAAAACTTGAGTCCTCTATTGGTTGATAATGATAAACCACTTATGTTTACATCACTGCATACAAAACAATATTGTAATTATGCTTTTAATACTGTAAAATAATAAATTGCTTTCTACAGGACTGAATAAGGACTGATGAATAGCCGTGTTCACCATGTTGAAGCATAGTGCTGATGGAAGCATTATGGTAACGTCAAATAGGTATATTCTACTGAAATGTGAAAAGAGCACAATTTTTACACAAAGCTTTATGTGGCAAACATAACAACAAACAGTGACAATGAAAATTTCCAGGTATTCAGTTACGTCACCTAACTCTGAAGCTGATTTGTCACTAACTGTATTGTCTCCTGAACTGTGAGTAAACATGCAAAGGTAAATGAATTTGGATTAAACATATCGATAATTCTACCTTTGAGGAAAAAGGTGTTAGCATTCTATCAATAATGATGAAGAGGGTTATGATGGCATTAGAAACAATTTGCTTGTAGCAACTTGGAAAATATAAAATGCTAAAGATATAGCATGTGTTCTACTGTGGATTTTAAACAGAAAAACCCACCATGGTTGGACAGTTGAATAAAGTAAATGGAAACTGGCTGGATGGCCGGGCCCAAAAAGTAGTGGTGATAGGCATTAAAACCAGCTGGTGATTGGTCACAAAGTGGTGTTCTTGAGAGCTCAGTACTGGGGCCAGTTCTCTTTCATATTTTCATCAGTGATCTGGATGAGGGAATTGAATGCACCCTCAGTAAGTTTGCAGATGAAAGCAAGTTGGTTGTTCATCTGCTTGATGGTCAGAAGGCTCTGCAGAGGGATATGGACGGGATAGATTGATGGGCTGAACCCAAGTATATGAAATTCAACAAGGCTCAGTGATGGATCCTGCATTTGGGTCACAATAACCCCATGCAATACTACCCTCCTGGGGGAGAGTGGCTGGAAAGCCACTTGACTACTGTTTTCAGTTTTGGGCCCCTCAGTGCAAGTAAGGCAAAGAAGAGCAACAAAGAGGAGCAACAAAGCTGGTGAAATCTGTAGAGCACAAGTCTTGTGAAGGGCAGCAGAGGGAACTGGGGTTATTTAGCCTGAAGAAAAGGAAGCTGAAGGGAGACCTTAATGCTCTCCATTAAGATGATGAAGGGCCTGGAGCATGTCCCCTATGAGGGAAGGCTGAGTGAGCGGGGACTGTTCAGCCTAGAGAAAAGGAGGCTAAGGGAGGACCTTATTAATGTCTATAAATGTCTTAAGTATGGGATGCAGGGGGAAATGGCCAGCCCATTTTCAGTGGTCTGTGGAGACAGGACAAGGGGCAATGGCTGCAAGTTAGAGCATAGAAGTTCTGCACCAACATGCGGAACTTTTTCACAGTGAGGGTGACAGAGCCCTGGGACAGGCTGCCCAGGGAGGTGGTGGAGTCTCCGTCTCTGGAGATATTCAAGACCCATCTGGACGCCTATCTGTGTAATATGAGCTAGGGAGCCTGCTTTGGCAGCGGGGTTGGACCCAATGATCTCTCGAGGTCCCTTCCAACCCCTATGATTCTGTGATTCTGTGACCACCTGAAAAGAGATTGTGGTGTTTGTCTCCTCTCCAAAGTACTAAGTGATAGGATAAGAAGAAATGGCCTCAAGTTGCACCGGAGGAAGTTTAGATTGGATATTAGGAAAAATTTCTTCACTGAAACTGTTATCAAGCATTGAAACAGGTGGCCCCAGGAAGTGGTTTTAAATGCTTCCTGAGTCCCAGATCTTCAACAAATTCTTGGTGTTTCTTTAAGATGACTAGATTAAGAAGTCTTGAGTATTTAAAATAATGTTTCTTGGTTACCTTTTCATTTTAGAAGTACAATTATGTATTTATAGTTCTGAGTCTTCACTCTCTAGAACTTTTTGTCCAATATGACCTCAATTACACCACTTTAGGTAGCTTGCAATGAATTAGAGAATGTGGTCCTTTTTGTACAGGAGAAAAATCTGTAATTTTTTTTCTGTTTGTGTGATACATAGTTATGATTATCAAATAATCTTCAGTGTCAACAAGTAGTATGGTACTGTAGCCTGCATACTTGTAAATTTTATATTTCAGTAACACAAGATATGCACAGAAGACTAGCTGCTCTGCTTTCACTGAAAAATGCCGAAGTGAGAGAGCTTGAACTCAACTTCCTTATTTTTGTGTCAACTCTACAGCTGTCTCACCATACCACAAAACATTCTTAGTGTTGTATCTTAGCCAAGATACAGCAGGGGAAAAGGATAATTCAAAACAGAGGAGTATGTTAAACAAAATTTTAACTAATATTTAAGAAGGCTCCTATGAGCATCCATGCAATTAAAACAATATGAATTTACTGCTTTGCTTTACTCAGAAATTACTTTTTATTCTTCAGAAAAAAGCACTATTGTTGTTTCTTTGATGACCAGTGTAAAGTGCAAAAATGTAAAAGTAATTAATTAACAATTCATGAAAGTAGTTGACTCCTACTAATATGCCATTGACCCAAGTACCACTGTTCAACATTTAAAGACCAAGGACCATAATATTTATTATGAGGTCAGGCATATCGATATAGCATTAAAATGAGTCACATTTAGTACACTGCATAGCAATTATGTTAATGCAAAAAGTATCACTATTGCATAATGGCAGAAAAGTTACAGGATCCAGAATTTCTTATTTGACAATTATGTAATAATGTAGAGAAAATTATTTGTTTGCTTTGTTGCAAAAATATTAAGGCATCTGTTTACCTGATCCAATGAATTCTATAGGAGGCAGAATTTACTTGTTATGTTCTTCAAATTATTAGGTTCAAATTTCACTATTCCAGAAGAATAGTGGAAGAGAAAGAAAAGAAGAAAAGTGGAATTTCATAGAATTATTTGGGTTGGAAGGGACCTCAAAGATTATCTACTTCCAACCTCCCTGCCATGGGCAGGGACACCATCCACTAGACTAGGTTGCCCAAAGCCCCATCCAACCTGTCCTCGAACGCTTTCAGGGAGGGGGCATCTAGAGCTTCACTGGGCAACTTGTTTGAGTGTCTCACCAACCTCACAGCAAAGAATTTTTTCCTGGTGTCTAATCTAAATCTACCATCTTCAAAGTTTAAACCCATTAGCCCTTGTCCTATTGCTACACTCCCTAATAAACAGTTCCTCTCCACCTTTCCTGTAGGCCCCCTTTAGGTAGTGGAAAGCTGCTATAAAGTTTTCCCAGAGCCTCTCTTCTCCAGGCTGAACAAACCAACTCTCCAACAATTCAACAGCCCAAGCCCAACATTTTCTTGTTTTGCCCGTGTTTAGTGCCTGGATTTTTTGAGAGTAAGAGGGTGTGGGGAAAGAGACAAGTATATCTGGCCGCTATTTACAATCAACAAAGCTGTATTTGGACATGGATAAGTTTAGAATTTAATTACTAATTGCTATATATTATTAGATGTTATTATTCATCTTCTTAGTAGATGTTGCCTATTATTAAAGTGAAGATTACACATATAATTTAATGTAAATATAAAAATCAGTATGCCCTTGCTGAATAGTTAAAAATGCTTGAATTGTTCCATGTTGACCTAAAAGAGAACTGTAGAACTTGCTAGTCACTGCAAGGATGCCTTCCTTCCTTCTCTTCAAAATATTGGCCTGATTAGAATGGGAATGCATAGGATGGAGGGTGGTTTTCAATTATATTGATATTCCAAGGTACAAAGGGAAAGATTGAGTAAGTAACAGTAAATTGTATTTGCTTCATGTTGTTAGTATTGGAAGTTTTGTTCCACCAACATGGTATTTAGATGTCTATATGCATATGCAAACATTCACACCAGAAGAAACAATATTTACTACTGTGCTAAACTGTGCTGTAGTGAAAACAGTACCTCTTTAGCAAGCAAATTAGGAAATGTTTTGAGACATCATTCAATACCAACTTAAACTAGCTTTCTTTTCCATTTCTTTGTCATCCTTCAAGTAACAGTACCAGTGGGATGCGTGAGTGTAAACAGTTCAAAGGACACTTGTGTCTTTGTGACCAACTACTTTTTTAATCTCATGTGGTTTCAAAACATTGATGTTGCTTTGATATGCTTGGGCTGTAAAAATTTTCATACAGATTTCTTGAAAAAGCACATTTTTTGGTGGAAAAAATAGATTTATCATTACAAAACTTACTGATTTTTGCACAGGAATGAAGCTCTTTAACTTGGCAGTGAAATCATCATAGTTAAATGTTCACTGTGTTTACCTTTTGTCAGAAAACACAGACCTTTCCCTTTCTGTTGTTCTGGTGTAGTACTGTAACTGAAAACAAAGGTTGCACACTCAACACACAAGTCCATCTCTGTCATTCTCCTTTCTTTATGCTAGTAGATAGCAAGACACAGCTACTGGTATCTTTGCTAGAAATTAATAAAATCTGTTAAGGGGAAAAAACACTACTGGAAGTATAAATCTTAGTATATTATTCAACATATTTGATTATACATACATAAGTTTATACATAAATAATATTTTTATGGCATTTAAAAATATATTTAGCTAAGTAAGCTAATAGAATGCAAAAATTCATACACTTTGTCATAATTATGAAATACTTGACTCGTCATATATACTTATTTTCAAAGTGGAAATGTTTTTATATTAAAAAGTTCCCATTTAAATTCAAAAATATCTTTGTATTTCCTGCTACAAGTAAAGAGTGGACAAGAATATGAGTGAATGTCGGAAGGTGCTGAGCTTATTATCTCTGTATAAATTTCAGCCTAGCTCCAGTTATCACTTTTTGTTATACTCAGAGATGAGTAGAATAATAGGAATGGAGCTAGTTTTGACTTTCCTGGGGGTTTTTTTGTTTTGTTTTGTTTCTCTTGGACTAAATGTATTTTACAAAACAAAACAAAACGACTGGAATAGAAATGGGATTTAGTGGAAACTTCTTCTTAAACATATCCACTGTTATGTAATTTTTTTGTGCAAGGGCAGAATTTTCCACCAAACTGACAAAGGTCATTAAATAATCAGTTTGTTGGACAGGATTTTGTGTTTCCCTGCTGTCTGTTTAAATCTGAGTTTTGAATCTGTCATCCATATCCCAAGTGTGGGAAGCTGAATTTCCAAGCTGGTGCCATGAGTGGGGGGTAGTTGTTTGCTTCTCTCTGAGCTTTTTGACTTTTAATTACACCAGCAGACAGATTAAAGAGTTCAGTAGCGAGATGTTCACCTGATGTGGTAGAAACCTAACACTGAATTTCTGGCTAGTTAATAGTGCTATCTGTTATATTGCCAGCGGTGATTTCCATTTCCTGAAGTAGCATCTTCCAGCTCTTAGGTCCAGCTATGTGCAATTTTGAAATGTCTTAAAACTACTACTAGTGTATTACATTTGGGGAGCTGCTGTCTTACAGTAGGATAGTTAAGGCATAGAGAGCTCAAGGCAGTTGCTCAGGATAAGCAATTACTTAGTGTCAGGTCACATGTTTTGGAAGCTGCAAAACAGTGCCCCAGATTTGTACCTGGTCTTGTAAGTGACCAGGAGCAGTGGTGTAAATTTATACATCAGACCATTACTGACTGACTCCAGATGACACCTTTAACAGCTATGCTGTGGGTAAGCAGGGCGGTTCATGGAGGGGCTCCACACCTTCTGGGTGCCTTGGGTGACCGTCACCCCCCAGGAAGCCTTACTGGGCTGTGGCAAGGGGTGTGGGATTACTTCATGCCAGTGGCTCATTGCAAAACTACAGCTGTAATAGAGAACTTGCTAAACTACCTGCTCGTTTTGATGCTCTTTAAGATACTATGTGGTATCACTGCAATAGATAGCTGTTTTTTAAATATATTTTGTATGATAATTTTACCATGCTAGTGATTTGAGCCCGGTAATAAACTAACTTTTTTTAAAAAATGTATTTTGAGAAATAAAAAAGCAGTACAATAATTGTAAATTTTCAGAAGCATTGTCTGACTATTCTTAATTTCATTGCTTCCTAGAACAATAACCTTTTCTTATTTATAGTCTTACAACTGTTTTGGCCTCAACTTCTAGCAGCATTTTGTTTCAGTAAATTTAATATTCAAGTACAGTGCTCTATAACACATTCATCTGAAATAGTACTCTGGATGCTTTGCCAGATTTGTCTGAAGATCAACTCCCTCTTAATGTTAATACATACATGGTTCTATACTTTCCAACCTTTGCCAGTCTTGCTCAAGGGAGTTAGAAACACAGATTAAGCCTGATGAAGAACAGTGGTTCCCCAACACTCATTCTTCAGAGCTGTAGAGTAGGCAACGAATCTTTATGTTTTCTTGTAGCACCTTTTCTGGATTTTATGGTTATAGAAAATAGTAGAATGTTTGAAAGTCCTTCCATTGATCTGAGTGTACAGCCCAAGCAATCCCCAGTGAGAGAGTGCCTGCAGCTGTGAATCTACATGTGTAGTAGGAAATGCCAGCTTGCAGATCCAGAATAAAAGACATGAGCTGAAGAAGACTTTGGGAATTTCTGCCCTAACATCTATCAATTAGTTTCTGAACTATGAAGCAGAGAGCTGTTTATGTTTGTTACTACTTTCTAATTCCTGTTGGCAGTGACATGCAGACTATGAAATGTGTTAGGCTTGATTTACATAAATCAGAAGGTTGTCAGCTTCTTCCTTTTAGATGTCTATGTTGACTTAAAATCCAAACTGATGACCTCATTGTAACACAAATAAATAGTGTTGGTAAATGTTATTATAATTTCTTCTATTACTGAACATACAGATGGAAATGCAAAGTTAAAATTGGTGATATTCTTTCTTACATACACTATGCTTTTTTATCAGTCTTTCACATCTTTGAAACCTTTTTTCCATTACCAAAAATGTTTTGATGTCTGTGTTTCACAATGCTTAGCCACAGTCGCCAAACTTGGTCTTTTGTTTAAAATAAAATTTCTGTATTAGTATTCATCATTGTATCAGTACAAGTAAAATTTGGAGCTGTCCACCATAATGAAACAGAAAAGAAACATTTTTTCTCTCTTAATTCATTGATTATTTCTCTGTGTCATCAAGAATAAGGGAGGGTAGCCATTTTTTAGGAAACATAAAGGGAAATATGGGAAATCTTATAATTATAATCAGAAAAGTTCTGGATAATTTATGACAGCAATGAGCGTCTTTGGTTACTCATACTAGTAACACACTAGGATTACCCAGTTGGTTAGATGCATTGTTAGACACTTTTTATTAGGACTGGTTATTTTTCTTTTGTTGTGAAGCATTATCCTCATGAAGGGAAGTTACTGATCTCAGTGCACTAATAATGATTTGATTTTCTGGTGTAGTGTAGGTTTAATTTTAGTTTAGTTTGGTTTAGTTTATTTAAAAAACACAGACCCTATTTCATTTTTTAGATTTTAGAATAAATAGCTTTCCATAAAGTGAACAATTTTCATTTAAAATAAATTTTGTAGATATCTATCTGAGATTATATGGGATTATCTGTCAGAGGTGTGGTTAGCAAAATATCAAAATAATTATTTTTGTTACCACTAGTATATACCATTTCACAAACAGAATATCTGTAATTTTCACTATAAAAGTATTGTTGTACCCCTTCTGTATTTAGATATTTGAATGCTTAGCCAGTAGTATGTAGATATCCATTTTTGGATCTGTTTTTAATGTGGATCCTCAGTGGATAAGATCAGTTATGTAAAATCATTCTGTCACTTTTGAAACAAACTACTTAGCTCTGGACTTTTTAAAAGAAAACTTTTTTTTTACCCTTATAAATGAGTCCTTTCCAAATTTTTCCTCTTCTTACTTTTAAAATAATGAAAAGACTAAAAAGACTATGCTTGTAATTAAAAGTCATTTTAAAATAACCTCAGAAGATTGTTTCTAGAAATCAAAACATCTTTATGGTCCCATTTCTAAGGAAAGAAAGACAAGTGACTGGGATCCTGTACACTTTACTGTAGTCTACATTAATTACCTTCTATTAAAAAATGACAAAGACCTTTTTGAAAGGGAATCTGGCACTCTTTCCACAGAAATGATGGCAGACACCCTACTCTCTGCTGATTTCTTGACACTTCTAATTACCTGTATTCATTTGAAATCGTTTCCTTTGTAGTGAGTTATTGGCATGATTTTCAGAGAACAAGAGGAAAATGGAAAACATTTTAGCAAGTTAAGAAAAAAAAAAATCAACAGTATCATTGTTTGCAGCTTTTGTTGAAACTACCTACGTGAGTCATTTGAGGGACATGAAGGTAAATGAAAGGTTATACTTTGCCCTGCACGTTGTCGCTGGTATTTGTAATGTCAATAACTGTAGAAGGTTGTCAGGAAACTGGAGAGATAAAGGTCAATAGCAATGACAAATATATCATTGTATGTGTTTGAATATGCAATATCAGCCTAATCTCATGGTGGAGGTTTTCACACCCTGGAAATATCAATCAGGTGCCGTATCAGAACTATCCATTGTTTTCCGTGTCCCTAGAATTAAACAGGAGATCAGTAGATTTAAGTTTTAGCATGTCTATACTATTTTTTCCAGATTACTTTATATACTATAGAGAAAACAAGTTATTCTCTGAAAAAAATATTTCCATGAAACAAAACTGTAGTCTACATTAATTACCTTCTATTAAAAAATTAATTACCTTCTATTAAAAAATATACACAACAGAGATTTTAAAAAAAAGAGTATTCTTTAATTTGTTACAGAACATTCAATATTAGTTTACATTTTACATTTAATATCTGATAGTGCCAGTTTTCAAATTATTTTTGCAAACCATGCCTTTCTGATAATAGTGTGTAAATCCATTTGTTTTTTTCATATACTGGAAACAAAATCTCACTCAAAATGCCTTTTACAAGGTTAGACCTTTATTTTTCACAAAATATATCAAGATTTCAGAGCTCAGTTAAAAGCAACTACAGCCTACAGTTAAATGACTGTGTAAAGGAGTAATCTTTTTGCGAGAATTAGCTTACGGTTGAACACATCAAAGCACCAGATCCAAAGTTGTTACAAATGTGGATCCTGATTTGAAGAAAAGCAAAATTTGACCTATAGGGGAGTACCAAATCACAAGGTGCTGTGTTGTTATGCGGTTTTCTGTGATTATGCAAGTGCAGAAAAACGAGGTGAAGAGCAAGGGAAGAAATTATGTGAGTGCCATGTGACATTGAAAGTAAAACCAGCAATTAGTTCACTAAGAATCTTGAGGTAGGAAGGCAGGGGAGACACTCAACAGTATGAGGATTAGTTATGAGAATAGCAGGAAGGAAATATTGCAGCAAAATAAACTCTTGTTTGAGAGACAATTGGAAGAAGTCCTCTTTCTGGGTAGAGTATTTGAAAAAGTGGCTGGGAAGCTAAGAGGAAAGTGAGCACAAATCATCTATTAATTAAAGA
>VZTU01023451.1:0-11199 GCA_013400835.1 Zapornia atra
AGTGCCACGAGCACCCCAGTGCCCAGGCTGGGAGCTGAGGGGGCCCCTCCTGCTGCCTGTTCTCCCAGGAACGCCGCCACCGCCGTCTACGCCTGCCGCAGCCCCGTGCAGGAGACCTACTTCCAGCAGCTGGCTGCTCCAGCCCGCAACTCGGGGGTCCCCAACCCCCAGGACAGCGCCTTCAGCCTGCCCAGCAAGGCCAGGCAGAAGCTGCTGAAGCACGGGGTGAACCTGCTCTGAGCCCAGCCAGCACTGGGGCCGCCTCACCTCTCCCAGCTGCTGACGCTGCCTGAGCTGCTCCCTGCCTGGGCTGGGGTCCAGCCTGCCCCGAGCTGAGGAAGGGGCTCACCTGAGGAAGGGGCTCACCTGCTGCTCGCACAGGGTGTTACTGCTGGTGGATGTGCCAAAGAACACCTGTGTCAGGGTGCCCTGCTTGCAGCGGCTGTGCCGGGACGGGGCTGAGCTGCCAGCAGAGCCCCCGCCGTGCCTGGAGCCTGAGGTGAAACCTCTTCTTGCTCTGAGCTGCGAGGACCCGGGGCTGGGGGCTGCTGCCCCCCAGAGCCAGCGCTCGGCCCCTGCAGCTGCCTGTCCAGGCCCTGGCCAGACCTGGGCTTTATTTGTACCTCTTGAGCTGTAGTTGCCCTGCCACGACCTCATGCCTTGCCTTGGTTACCAGGCTAACTGGAACCAGTGCTGCCAACCTCCTGGGCGTCTGACAGCTGCTCTCAGGCTGGTTTTGGAGAGAGCTGTGCTGGGAGCCCCTGGCCCCTCCACCTGTGCCTGAGGGGTGATGTGTGGCACGGCGCTGCCTTCCCTGGTGCCCCCCAACGTGGCTGTGGGACTTGGGGGACCCTCCTTCACCTCGCTTCTGCTTCCCCCTTCCCCCCTGACAGCAAAGGCTGGGGGAGCCCCTGCAGCTCTGGGGGCAAAGCAGCCCTGCAGCACCCTGGGCAGCCGGTGGGGCCCCTCTCTGGGGGTGCTGGGGGCAGGGGGGGTGCTGGGATCCCCGTGTCAGTGCCCCCTGTTTCAGAGCTGGCTGCTGTTACGGGTGTTGCTGAGTGCAGAAATAAAAGGAGCCTCCAAGGCTCAGCCCTGCCTGGGTGTCAGTGGTCAGAGGCTTGTTTGTGCTCCCTGGGGTGAGGGTTTGGGGCTGGGCACCCCCGTACCCCTCGCTGGCTCCCTGTGCCAGTGGGGATGAGCAGGCAGTGCCTGTGCTCTGCTCACTCCTGTGCTCCAGGTCCTGGCTTCACTGTGAGATGGGGAGCAGCCTGGTGTCCTGTGAGCTGGGCACCCCAGGGGCTGGACAGGGTGAAGGCACCATCCTCACAGCTTCTTGTCCCCCTCAGGTGGCAGGTGATGCCCAGGGTGGCTCGGCCACGGCCAGGCTCCTCAGAGCCAGGCTGGGAACTCCAGCATGCTCCAAGGGCAGAGCCAGCTGCTTGCTCAGGGGGTGGGGGTGTGGATTTGCCCTCTGGCTCCCCAGCATTTCAGTGGCAGGAGGATGGGGCAGCATCGCTCCCTGCTCCCCCTGCCCTCGGACTGACTGTGGGAGCAGAGCCCCTCAGCACCCAAGTACCATCCACTGCCCTTGGCTCACAGACCTGGAGGGGTGGGATGCCATGGGAAAGCCCGAGCTCCAGCCACCCCCGAGGTCCTGCCTTGGAGGTGCCCATGGGGAGGGGGGCTCAGCGTGAGGGGCTGCTCCCCTGAGGCAGGCAAACCGCTGCTGCAGCCCGGCCCTGCGGGCACCAACAGTGAGGGGTGAGGCAGGGGAAAGGCCAGCTGGCTCCGGGCCTCTTCCGCTGCTCCAGGCTCCTCTGCCCGTCTCTCCCAGCCCTGGGCCCTGCTCCCTCTGCCAGGCTCCACGCTGGGAAGCCAGGGGCTGCCGGGAGGAGCTCCATCCCGCTCCCCCTCCCCGGGGAATCCCGCTGTCTCCCAGCCTGTGTGCTCTATCAGGAAACACCAGGGAGCTGCAGGGAAAGCTGGGGAAGGCCTGGAGGGAGTTTTGGCACAGCAGCAAAGCACAGAGCTGATGCTTTTGCCTGCTGTCACCAGGAACCCTCCCCAGCAATCTGCCGCGCCGTCTGTCGGAGCGGAGCAGCTGGGGCGGCCTCACCCCTGGGTGCTGAGACCCCGTCAGCATCGGGGGGCTCGGGGGGCTGGGGGGCAGCACGGGCCCCAGGCCCTCGGCTCTGCCTGGCACGGAGCCTCTTCAGAGCTCCATCCCCAGTGTGGGGAGAGGAGGAGCAGCTGCTGCTGGCTGGGTCCTGGTCGAGGGGTGAGGGTGCTGCAAGGGGCCCCTGCTCAGCAGTCTGGGGTGTCGCTGAACCAGCCCCGTGCCCAGGGTGACCCCAGGCACCAGTTTTCGGGTGGCTGGGCAGGGGCTGAGCAGCAGCAGCCTGGCAGCCTCTGGCACAGCGCTGCTCCTGCCTCTGCTGCCTCTGTGTGGGCAGCAGGAAGCGTCTTCCCAAGTGGGTCCTGCGGAGACCCTGGGGCAGGTGGGTGGCTCCCCCAGCAGAGCCCCCAGGGCGTGGGGAGTGGGGGGGGGCCAGGGGGTCTCTGCTGCGCTGCCACCGCCGTGGGGCACACACGCTGCCCGGCTTTGGGGGTGGGGGATGCAGGGCACAGGGAGGCTGTGCCTGGGCAGGACAGAGGTGCCCATGCTGGGTGTTTACCCTCCCTCTCTGTACCCCTCACAAACTCAGCCCCAGCCCCTCCCCCTGCCCGTTTCCCAGCTCAGTTCTCCCCAGGGGCAGCGGGGGTACCTGGCAGGACCCGAGCCCTCAGCCCTGGTTAGAGCAGCAGGCAGAGCCCGGGCTGTTCTCAGCACAAGGCTTTATTGATACTCTTTGCTTATCCACTGTATGAATGTCACCACACTGTCACAGTCACCAGCCAGCCCGTGGCCTCGGGGCCGGGCCCGGGTGCCCAGCGCGTGTGGAGCTCATGCACTGCAGGTATTCTGCAACAAGACAGGTGTAAAAAATCTCTGGGGGGTGTTGGAAATCTCTGCCTTATCTGGTCACTGAAAAATCTGTAAAGAAATCCTGGGGGACAGGGGGGGTTCCCTCCCAGCAGGGTGTGGAGTGGGGGGGTCCCCAGGGCCAGGCCGAGCCCGGCACGAGGCCAGCGATGAGCATCCCCCCCAGGCCCTGCTGCACACATCAAACCCTACAGCAGCTCTGAGCCCCGACACCCCCAGCCCGACCCTGGGTGCTGGTTCCTTGGGCTGTGGAATTAAACACCCCTTTCCTTTGGAAACCTCCCTGTGCTGCCAGGTTCGCCCAGGCTGCCCCTGGCTCCAGGGCAGGCGGCGATGGAGGGGCAGAAGGAAGCGTGACCTCCCTTCCCCAGACACCCAGAGCCCCGCTCTGCATTCCCAAGCAGGGTCCCTGCTGCTGCGGGGGCTTCCCAGCAGAGACTGAGGGCTGCAGGCAAAGCTGGGAAGGATTGTGGCATCAACCACGGCCTCGGCTAGGGTAAAGATCAGGCTCCGTGGGTGCTGGGCCCTCGGACGGGCTGGGGACGTCGGGGCTCGCTGGGCTGGGGGCACCTGCAGCCACGAGGGCAGCCGGGGAGCCAGCGTGTGCTCCCCTCCCTGCCCCCCGTGCTGGGGAGGGGGCTGGGGAGTGCTGCTGGCATGCGAGGGAGGAAGCAGGACCCCCAGGCCTGGGCTGCAAGAGCTCGCTGCAGGCAGAGCACCCACCCAGCCTGAGCAACCCCGGCCCAGGGGTCCACTGCGCCCGCTGCAGCCCCCGGCATCCGTCTGTCTGTCCGTCCAGCCGGGGCGCAGGCAGGACGGGGCAGGCTGAGCGCAGCGCTGGGCAGTCGGCTGGTTTGGCACGTGGTGGCGGCGGCGGCTTGATGGCTGCGGGGAGCTTCACATGGTCACATCCAAAGGAACACCCTGGGCTGGGACACTCTGCAACACACAGGAGAACGGAACACGAGGGGAGGGGGCGGCANGGGAGGCAGGACCCCCCGGGAGGCAGGACCCCCCGGGAGGCAGGACCCCGAGGCCGGGCGCTGGGAGGAAGCTTCTGGTGCGGCGCTGGACCCGCGGCGGAGCCGAGCCGAGCCGGCACAGCCGCCCAGGCTGCCCTGGAAGCCGTGAGGCCGGGCAGCGCCCTCATCGTCCCGGGGCGAAGATGAAGTCGAGGGCTTGGCGCTCGGCGGCAGCGACGTTGGGGTGCCACAGGTCCACCATGAAGACCACGCGGGGACCCTCCTCCGGGGGACCTGGGGGGTGCAAGCAGAGGGTGAGGCCGGGCTGCTGGTCCTGTGGGAGAGGCCGGGGCTCGCCCTGAGGCGCGGGTGATGGGCTCCACACCAGGAGCTGGCTGCCTGCACCCCCAGCACGGCACGGACCCCACAGCGGGGCCAGCCTGCTGCTGCAAGTGCAACCCCAGTAGACACCCGACCGGCTGCATACTGGGAGCCCAGTGCCTCCAGCTACTGATGCAGGGCAGGGTCCTCCCTGCTGGGGCTCAGGGGCTGCTTCGGGCAGCCGCACCCCAGGGTCCCCCATCAGAGGCAGCAGGCGCCATGCTGAGCTCCAGCCAGCTGAGCAGTTCCAGCCTCCCCGGCCCCGGGGCTCTGCTCCGAGCTGCCTTCCCCATCCCACAGCAGGGTTCACGTGGGAGAAACAGCTTTTGTTCTCCCTCTCTCTTCACACGCTCCCCTGCGTAAACCAGCCCTGCTGATGCTCTGATGCCACCAGAGACTAATGCCGGTAATCCGGGAGCACTGAGGCAGAACAGCCGCCATCGGTGACGGAGAGAGGCAGTGACAGAGGCAGTGACAGAGGCAGTGACAGAGGCAGTGACAGAGGCTGGGGGAAGCTTCTCCCTCTGCACGGGAGACAAAGCCGCTGCTGGCACGTCAGCACTGAGCTGCTGCCTTGCAACAGGGCGAGAGGATGCTGGGGCTGTCGGCATCAGAGGCGGCAGAGCTCCGGGGGGAGGAGGGCAGACGCCTGTGCTGGCTGCTGCCTCAGCAGGGAGAAGCTCACCGGGCCCCATGCTGGGGTAGGGCTGCGGGGAAGTCAGGAGGGGAGTGAGGCCTGGGGCAGGCAGAGGAGGGGATTCTGGGGGCTCCTCCACCGGGCGAGGGGCACCGGGATGCTCCTCCAGCAGTGGGGAGCGCTCCTGACAGGCGAGCTCGGCCACAGCAGGAACAGAGCTACTGCCCTCTCCAGTGCCAGAAAAGGGGAGCAGTGGAGTAACCCCCTCCAGGATGCAGGGACCCCAGCCCCCGGGATGCAGAGACCCCAGCCCCTAGGATGCAGGGACCCCAGCCCCCGGGATGCAGGGACCCCAGCCCCTGGGATGCAGGGACCCCAGCCCCCAGGATGCAGGGACCCCAGCCCCCAGGATGCAGGGACCCCAGCCCCTAGGATGCAGGGACCCCAGCCCCTGGGATGCAGGGACCCCAGCCCCCGGGATGCAGGGACCCCAGCGGGTGCCCCTCACCGTGTGAGACACGCGGCGTGCCGGGCTCACCTTCATGGAACGCTGTGTGCAGGAAGGAGTCATCGAAGAGCAGGCAGCGACCCTCAGCCCAGCACTGGGGCTCGCCCCCCACCACCAGCTCGCAGTTGCTGGGCGTCTTCAGACCTTGGGCACAGAGAGAGGGGACAGGCAGGGTCAGGCAATGCTGAAACATGGCCAGCAAGCCCCACGTGAGCTCCATGTGAGCCCCACACAGCTGCTGCCGAGGGGCTGCCCAGCCCCCCCAGAGACCCCCACCACGTGCTGTGCTGAACGCAGTACATGGCAAAGTCTGGCTTTCAAAGCGTGCCAAAACCTGAGCCCTGCCTGCTCCATGGGTCCCTCTGGCCCTGGCTGCAGCAGGGCACCCCCCTGCCATCGCTCGCTGCGCCCCGAGGAGCTCAGCCTCGGGGGCACCTTTGGCACTGGAACAGCCATCGGGTCCCCAGAGCCCACAGACTCGGGGTGTTCGGGGTGAAGCCGGATCCCTGGAGCCTTTTCCAGCTTCAGGACCCAAGGCAGAGCCTCTGCCCTCTCCGGGCCCTGCGCACTGCAAGGCTGGGGCACGAGGGGGAACCCTGTGCCAGGACTGCAGGGGTGGGCTCAGTGCTGGGCACTGCCTCGGGGTCCCCCCTGACCCTGCACCGGCCTTACCACCATCCCCCACCCGAGATGCTGCCCCTGGTCCCCCCCGGGCAGCAGCAGGGACAGAGATTTGGGGGAGGGTTGTGAGAGGCTCCAGAAAGGCCACGGGAAGGACAACCCTGGAAATAAAACGGGTCTTTTCCTAAAATACTGGAGCAAGTCGTGCCGAGGGCTGATCCTGTCACCCCCCCATAAAGAACATCACCCCCAGGGTGGTGCAGAGCCAACCTGCCCCCCCTCCCCCGACGCAGCCGAGGCAGAGAAAGGGGTCAGGGCTCACGTGGCTCCACGGTAACGATGCAGCAAACGAGCAGGAAGGGAATTGGCAGCGGTGCCGAAGCCCAGCGAGCGCAGCGGGGGGGCTCCCGGCTGCCCGGGAGAGCTGGGAGCACAGGAAGCTGCTCTGCTTTCCCAACGGAGGTCTCACAGCCCGCAGAGCCCTTTCCCTGCGCTGCACCCTCAGCTTGAATCGCTCCAGATGGAAACTGGGAGCTGAGCAGGTGGCCAGGACCCTGTGGCCTTTCCACACCCCCCCACGCCGGGGACGCTGCCCTGTCCCTTGGAGGGCAGAGCTGGTGCCCCTGTTTGGCCCCGCGTGTCGGCACAGCAGTCCTGGGCTGGGGTAAATCTGGGAGCGACTCAGCGATGCAGGTGGCTCGCCTGGCTCTGGGGACAAGGTGTCCCCAAAGGGCTGATTGTCTCTTAAACACATCCGTGCCCAAGAGCCGAGTCCCAGCACCAAGGTGGGGGTGTCGGGGAGCACGTGGGCAGCCCATCGGTGCACCCTGGGCACGGTGCCGTGTCCTGGCCGGAGAAGCCAGCAGCCACGGGGCAGATGGAGCTGGAAAACCTGGAAGGATGAGGGAGCAGCCAGCACTGCTCGTGCCCACGGGGGGTGTGTGTGTGCTCCAGCTCCCCACTGCCCCGGGCAGGAGCGTTTGAACCCGGCACCGGGCTGGCACCGGTGAGTCTGCAGCCCGAGCGCTCCTCGGATCAGCTCTGAAGGCTGCTTCCCATCCCCGACAAATGGCCAGTCGGCGCCGGGGTGTGTTTACCCGGGAGGAGTTGGCTGAACAAGCGCGCTCGGTGTTTGCCAGCAGTGCCCGTGTGGTGCCTCCCCCGGCGCGATCTGCACCGCTTCCCGCGCGGCAGAGTCCCGGCCATCTGTGCCGCCTGGGCTCTCCCCATCCCGGGCACCCATGGGGTGGGGGAGCACCGGCCCAGCGCCAGCCCCACCCGAGGGGATACCCCGGGACCCCCCTGATGTGCAGCGAGGCGGGTCCTGCTGTGGCACGCACAGAGCACCCAAAATCCCAGGAGAGGGGGAGCTGCTGGGGGGGGGTGGCTCAGGGAGACAGCTTGGTCCCTGGAGCAGCACCCAAGGCTGCCCTGCATCCCGTGGTGGCACATGGGGGTGTCCCAGAGCGGACACAACATCAGCCCTGTACATCACACCGAGCAGAGCTCACACCTCAGGCTGGTGGGAGAGGGCAGTGAAACGCTCCTGCTGTGGGGATGGGGACCCTGGGGGGGCTCAGGCACCAGGGGCTGAGCACTGGCCTCTCCTGGGGGGGCTAAGCACCCACCACAGCCCAAATAACTCCTTCACACCGACGCAGAGAGGACACCTGAGCCAGCCCCAGGGCTGCGTTTGGTGGCTGAACGTGGAGAGCACGGGGTGCGCGAGGCTTCCACTGAGCTCCCACACCCCAGCACGGCCACACACCCCCCCCCACACAACCACCCATGGCCAGGATGAACCCCCCCCCGATCCCCGCAGCGCTCACCTAGATGGCAGCGGATGCGGATGTTGGTGGGCCCGTAGTGCTCGGCGATGACGGTGCCCGGGCTCAGCACGGAGATGCAGGCGTTCCCAAAGACGTTGTTGCCAATGCAGGTGCGAAGGCTCCCCAGCAAGCGGTACGTCCGTGGGCACCTCCTGCAGTTCCTGGGCACGCACATGCCCTGGTTCACCAGGTAGAAGGTGAACCACTCCCCGCTGGGCGTGCTGTTCATTTTCCATCCTTGGGGGAGGCTGCAGTTTGAGAAAGCTTTGTAGAGGGTCTCAAACTCGCACAGGATGGTCTGGAAGTTGCGCTCCAGCAACTCCACGTCGTGCTTTTGAGCGTCCCGGGGGAAATAGGGCGTGGTGGGCAAGTCTGGCAGGAAGAAGACTTCAGGCTTCTGGATGGAGGGCCGGCTGTTGAGGTAGCGGCCCTGCTCGCGGATGCCCTTGTGGATCCTGCCCATGCCGGACCAGGAGTAGCGCTTGGCGTACTCCTGGAGGTTGTGGTAGAGTTTCTGGTTGAGCCCGTCGTGGTGCGTGCAGCGCACGCACTCGGGCGAGTGGCAGTAGACGTACCCGTTCTGCAGGCCGTTGGCCTCGGCGCTCTGCATCAGGGCGTTGACGGTGGCGTAGGCGCGGGGCTGCTCCCGCCCCACGTGGTAGCAGTACCAGAGGAAGAGGAGGAGGAGGCAGGCCACGGCGGCCAGGGCGCTGGCGTCGCAGTCGCGGAAAGACTGGATGCCCGTGGCGATGAAATCCCGGAGTCCGTCCAGGGACCAGCTCCAGCCCATCAGCCACTCCACAGACATGGTGGTGCAGCGGGAGGCGGGTGCGCGCAGGGGGGCCCGGCGGTCAGTCCTCGTGGTCCTCAGGGGCACCCACACCATGCAGCTGGGCCGGGGCGTGCTGGGAGGAGGCTGCCATGGGGAAGCGGGGGCCGCGGCTCTGCCCCGCACGCCCGGGGGCTCTGCATCGGCAGCTCCCGGGGAGGCGGGTGGCCTGGCTGCCCTGGAGGTCCCAGTGCTGTGGGTCAGCAGTGATGTCCCCGGGGGGTCCCCACCGGTGCTCCCAGGGCCATCATCCTGAGAGGCAGCGCTGGAGGGAGGCTCTGGGGAAAGAAACCCAGGGCGTTATGGGGGGCGGTTTCCTCTTTGGGTCCCGATAGGGCTCAGCACATGAGGTGCAGGGCACAGGGGGAGGATGGATGAGTTTCCCCCCCCCTGCCCAGGAGCCCAGCATGCTCCCACTCCTCATAACCACGAGTGATGCTCGCTCACCCCAGGCTCCATCCCTGGCACCTCTGGGCTGTGGGGCCCGGGCAGCAGCAGGGCAACGGGTGAGAAACACACACCGAGAGTCACGCCGGCCTGCGGCACGCTGCCAGCACCAGGGGAGCCTGGGGATTACTGCTGGGCAGCGTTTAAACCCCGGGGCTGTGGGTCAGCTCTCCACACCAAGCAGATGCTCAGGCTGGGCAGGTGCTGAGGATCCAGCCTGCCCTGGAGCACCGAAAGCAGCGTGAAGGATACAGGCTCATCTGTGCTAGCACTGAGCCCAGAGCACACCGCCCTGCACAGCCCTGTGCCAGGCAGGGGTGCAGGAGCTGCAGGGCAAGCAGCCCCCCACCCTCTGGGTAATGGGGAGGGAGGAAGATGCTCATCTCTAAGAGCATCGACCTGAAGGAGCAGGATGGGTTTATTAGCCAGGGAAGCCATCCAGACCCTTCCTGGCCCTCCCTGCCAAGCTCCAGCAGCCTGTTCCTGTGTGATGATCGTGATGGTGATGTGCTTCAGCTGCTGGAGCACCGGTGGGGACCTGACCCTGCAGCCATGGGCCTTGTGCAAGGCTGGGGACACAGGCAGCTTCACATATGGGGGGGACATGTACGCAGCCCACCTCCCTCCACCCTGCTTCCTTGTAGCACCCACGTGCACTGTCCCAGGATCTGCGATCCACATGGCATGGGAATTTTGGGGTAACTTTCCCCTCTCCTTGCTGGCTAGCATCCCTCTGGGTGCACCGGCTTCTCCAGCCTGGGCCCCGGTCCCAGGGGTGTTCCCCGAGGTGGGCACCACCCCCCCCCCCCATGCCTCTGTGGTGCTGGAGCGTGCCCAGGAAGGCAGCAGAGCCCAGCGTGATCTGCATTCAGGAGAGCAGGAGCTGCCTGGGCGCAGCAGCCAGGCTCAAGCCGGCCAACAGAGTGAGGGCAGAGCTGGGGGCTCCGACAGCCTCGGGGACCCCAGGCCAGGTCCGATCACACCCCTGCATGGGCAGCACAACCTGAGCACAGCCCCACTGCTGCCTGGGGCTGCTCATCACACCTCGAGGGGGCAAATTCAGAGGGAAACAACCATCCGAGCAGGAGGAGATCAAAGCCCAGCGCCAGCAGCCAGGGAGCCTGCAGCGGGATGCTCAGGGCAGAGCCTCCGGCGGGGACCCAGCCCGGCAGCCGCCTCCTGCGCTGCCACCGGCATCCCCGATGCCACCTGCCCCAACCCACCTTCTGTGGGGGCTGTGCCGGTGGCAGCAGGGCCCTGAACACCGGCCCTGCTCCCGGGAGATGCTGCGTGTCCGGGACCAGCTGCCGGGCCAGGCAGTGCCAGCAGCCTTCCAGCCCAGCCCCGTGCCCAGACGGGCACCGAGCGCCCCTGACCCGGGATGTGAGCGAAGGCTGGTCAGCCCATAATAAGCCGGGGAGCCAGCCCAGCAGAGAGGGAATCAATTCCACATCGCCCTGAAGTTGTGCAGGACGTGGAGGCGAGCGCCGTGCCAGGCAGCAGCGCCGTTACATAATGAAGGCAGAGAGAGGCTTCGATGCAGCAGAAAGTTGCATCTCGGCGGCTCCGACATCCCCCGGTGGCTCCAGCATCCCCGGGAGGAGGAGGTGGGTTTGGCTCAGCCCGCCCGGGATGCCCAGGCCGCGGGCCCCGCAGTGCTGGGGACGCGTGGCGGGGCTGTCCTCGGCCCGGCACCGGCGGCATCGCCTCCGGCAGCGTGGGGAGGATGGATCCCTCTCCGGGTGCCGGAGCGCCGGGGCGAGGCAAGGTGCCGGCTGCTACTACGGAGCTGGAGCAGGGCCAGCTCGGCGGGCGCTGCCTTCGCCTCGCCCTTTGCGCCAGCGTGCCAGCCCGGCGGTGGTGGCACCCGGTGTCACCCGCTGTGGCGGCATCATCAGCTGGTGCCACCGCCGTGGCTGCCCCAGGCGCCGGGGCAGCGCTGCCGGCCCCTCACCCGGCGCGGCGACAGCTCCTGGGGTCACCGTGCCGCCGCCGAGCCCCG
>VZTU01023452.1:0-188019 GCA_013400835.1 Zapornia atra
GGGGGTGGGGGTGGTAATAATTAAAAACCTATTGCTAATAATTGCATTTTGCTTTATTAAAAGGCAAAGGGCGCCACCTCGTGTAGGGAACGATCATGCAGATCGGGCACAGATCCACAGCTGGACAGACTGACTGTTCGTCTGCCCATCTACACACTGCTCTGGACGGGGGGATGCTGGGGAGGGGACATCCCAGAGCTCAGACGTGATATGTTTCTGTTAAAATCTTGTTTCTCAAGAATAACGTTTCATTTAGGACACCCTTTCCCCACCACACACACACACCCCGCCCCAGGATTCCCACATTCCTCAGGTTTGTGAAAGTACTTGCTGCAGGGGAACTAGAGAAAGAAATGCACCAGGAAATACATTGTTTCCTTTTAAAACACACAATTACACAGCCAGATTTCACCAGTATCAAATCAGGCTTTCCAGGATTACCTTTTAAACTCTTGCTTGTTACCCATATTCAAGGACCACCTATAATCTGCGGCCTCCACACAGAAAACAAGACCTGGGATAAACCCCAAAACAACCATAATTTGAGAGATAACTGAGCGACACACGAGCGCTTCATACCCTGTTTGTGTGCAGTCACGAGATGGTTTTAATTTCAGGCAGAGGTAGTGCTCAGTCCCTGGGAACATCAAGGATGGGAGGAAGCAGGGGGTGGGATGCTCCTCTCTGCAGGGTGGGGATGGTCCTTCCCACAGCCCTTGGGGTCCACAGTGTTGCTGAAAGGCCCAGTCCCCAAGGTATGGGAACTCCTGGAGAATTTCAGGATCTAGTAACTTCAGAAATAACATCTCACTTTGCTAACTGCCAAGACACACTGCGATAATGCCAAGGCCGACCAGAAAACCAGCAGATTACATGTAAAAGAACCCAAACCCCAAATATACTTGGATCAAACATGTTTGGACAGCACAGAGAGCCAATCCGTAGGGGTTTTGCACTCACATTGGCCACGTTGCTGCCATTCCCCATCCCTTTCTTTCCTGACCAAAGAAAGCAAGACCTCTGACAAGCGGCGGTCACAAAGACCATTCCTAAATATAATTTCATCTTTTTGCCCTGCAGTGGTCATGTGTGCATCAGGAGGAGGATGCAGCTTTCCCCAAACCCTCTTTTTGTGCAGTTGCATGTTTGTGCCCCTGTAAAAGTGCTTGGAGCTGTTTCACAGCAGCGTAAAGAGAGAACTCCAAGCAAACTGTGAATTAAGTATAATTATATATTCACCATGAATTAAAACAACGCGTGTGACCTTGTCATGGCCACCGTATGCTGAACCAGCTCTCTGGTCTTCACTGTTATGCTGATGGACCCTGAGTACAGACACTGCCTGTGACCATCTCTGTTGCCGGATGGAGTATTTACTGAGAAGAAACTATCTCTGGAACAGAGGAGAGTAGAACCTGGCGTCCCAACCTGCCTCCTCACCCATGCAACCTCAGCTTTAAGTGTACAAGCAGACTGGTACATGATCATTATTAATATCCCATCTGGCTTTGATTGCTTGGGAGTCACAGCAGGGGAAACATGCTCAGATGTCTGCTGTGGATCTAGATTAAGGTCTGTATGTATATTTATAGGTATAGCATGTAGGCGTCACTGAGAAAAGGCATTTAATTGGGTCCATGAGCTTACTGACCACCACAGTCAGTCACCAAGGAGCATTAACCATGTTACAATCAGCAATGGACACAGCTCTGGGTCAGTTCTTGGGGATGCCCAAGTAAACAAGCAAGCGGTTTTTGTTACCCACAGAGCTTATGGAGTCACAGCCTGCCCTCAGTCCCTCCATCCCACCAGTCACCTTCAGCATCCATCAGCCTTTCCAGGTATCTCCACATAGCCTAAAGCAATCAAGGTTTTATCTAAAGATGAGCATCTTTTGAGAAGTACAGAGAGAAAACACAGCCTGCCACAAAACACCAGCAAGAAGAATTAAGTGCTGAGCAGGGCCAGACATCTTAATTGGCTTTGACTCTCTGAAATCCTCCAGACATCCCATGTATATGAAAAAAAAAACCCAGACAGGGAACCCTTCAGGGCAGGCAGGTTTCAAGTAGCACAGCCAGCAACTTTGCAGTAAGGAGAGGGCTCAGTGTTACCCCCTATTCTCCTTGGGCAGGGGGTGTGGGTAGTTACATACCCTACCTTTCCCACAAATTCACCAGGCAGCTGCAGAAAACACCACCACAGCCATTTATCCTGGCCAGCACCCCTACACACACACACACACCACCCCATATTAAATATTTTGCTTTTAAGATGGGGACACGTGCAGTTATTGCCAGTGGAAGTGACGTGGACAACATCTTCTTGTAGCCCAGGTAGCTCCCACAACAGCAGCAGAGAGTTTTACAACCAGCTAGTTGTTGGTGCCTTTTATTAGCACTTGTTTAAAATGCAGCTCCTGAATCGGAGCGGTGTTGCCCCAAGGGATTAGAGTTTATCCAAGGAAAGACCACAACAGGTCCTGGAAGGCTGGGCAATGTTTTGCCCGATACTCAAATACCAGAGCATTCCGAAGGAGCGACTCCCCCTGTTCCCATGACCAACTCCCAGCTGCAGGCAAGCATCCACAGCAGCAACTTTTCACATACAGGAGGCAAAACACAATATGATGATGGAAGTAACCCAGTTGGTTTTGTCCAGAGCTTATTTTCTTGGCTCCCAGCAGCTTTTCTTGTCTGAAGCAGTGTAGAAGACAGTTTACAGAAAGTAGATATGTAAAATACGCCAGCTATCGAACCCAGGAAGGATCAGCGCCTTCATTTCACATGCAAGCTCCTTCTAATAAAGGCAGATCACTTTGCAAGCCCAAAGCATGCAGACATTACTCAGATGAGAGCTGTAATTATCCTGCTGGAAGCCTTGCCAGCTATCCCTTAGTGTAACTTTAACAGAGTATCAAAGGTGATGCTGGATTTTTATAAAATCAATACCCTGGCTCTTACTCTGCCCATACAGCCCCCACTGTTTCTCTTCTCAACTCGCTTTTGCAAAAACCCTGTACAGCAAGATTGGACTGGAGGTCACAGCACTGCACATTTTAGAGGAGCCACAGAGTCAGTGCATCCCCCATACTAAAAAAAAAAAAAAATTAAAAATCAGAAAAATAGTATGACATATTTAAATAATAATAAAAATTTAAACATATTTCCCCCACCTCTTAACATCAGCTAAAGTCTTAGAGCAGCTTCCCAAAGGATGCAGCTGTCTTGCAGACCAGAAGACAGGGATGGAGCTCTACGTAGGACTTCACACCTGCATTTATAGAAGGGCAGCGTTAATTAAAGAATCCAGCAAAGAGGGGTTTTTTTGTTTGTTTTGAAGGGCAGCAGATATTTCACATATGCCTATGTAGAGGTGCAGTGCAAGAGAAGATGTGGCTACACAGTCC
The DNA here is from genome assembly GCA_013400835.1 of Zapornia atra. Lineage (NCBI taxonomy): Eukaryota > Metazoa > Chordata > Aves > Gruiformes > Rallidae > Zapornia > Zapornia atra. The sequence goes on from VZTU01023452.1 coordinate 3,410, forward strand.
CACATCCCAGGTGCGATAGATGTGGTCCTCCCTGCCCCTCAGTCACACTGTCACAACATCCCTCAGCCCTGGCTTGTTGGCACAGCCCTGCCCCATCTCCACCTTCCAGCTGCTGTAAAGCACAGCTCCAGACTAGGTGTGATGCCAAAAGCAGGGCAGGACCAGATCCAGCCCTCATTGGGTGCAGACAGAGCCCAGGAGCTCCCTACCTTCCAGGTTTTTCTTTTTAATCGTTTCTTTCTCATCCCACACACAAGATAACTTGTTATGGGAGCGCATTTAAAGACTACAGAGAGGAAGAATTACTTTTGTGCTGTTTCCATCTTCAACAAACATCATTTTGGTCCCTGTTTCACCAGGTAATTTAATAAACTGCGTCACCTCCTCAGTGTCTAATTCATTAACAGCTATGAGGCCGTTTCACCATTCCCCAGTTGAAAGGTAGACAGCATCCACAAAGTTTTCATTGCACAGGGAAACACAGGAAAGATGCTTATATTAAAAACCAGCCTTCTCAATCCCCCAGCAGCTGATGTACAGAGCAGCCTGCGTGCCGAGCCACTTGCAGAGCTTCTTACTGTCTTCTCTTGTTGCCTGACACCTTTGCAAGGAGCTGGCTTTAGGCAGAGGGCAGCACGTGAGGATGGATACACTGTCTGTCTTACAGCTGTAATCCCTGCAGCTACTAAAGCGTGCAAGAAGTACATTCTAGATCACAGAAACCCTCTGTCAGTGCTGCTCAAGCCTTTCCATAGAACTAGATTGAAGGCCAGTGGCATCCTGGGCCGCACCACAAGAACTGTGGCCGGCAGATTGAGAAAGAGGATTCCACCCCTGCTCTGCTCTGGTGACACCTCTGTGCAGTGCTGTGTTCAGCTCTGGTGTCCCCAGTACAATAAAGATGTAGAGGTGTTGGAGCAAGTTCAGAGGAGGGCACAAAGATGATCAGGGGCTGGAGCACCCGGGCTGGGAGATCTGGGCTGGTTCAGCCTAGAGAAGAGAAGGCTGCAGGGAGACCCCCCCCAAGCCTATTCCAGTCCCTGAAGGACCTACAGGAAAGCTGGGAAGGACTGCTTGAAAGGGCATGGAGCAATAGGACAAAGGACAATGGTTTAAACTAGAACTGGGCAGGTTTAGATGAGACCTTAGGAAGAAGATCTTCCCTCTGAGGGTGGTGAGACACCGGCACAGGTTGCCCAGAGAGGTGGTGGAGGCCCCATCCCTGGAGACATCCAGGACCAGGCTTGAGTGGCTCTGAGCAACCTGCTCTAGTTCAAGGTGTCCCTGTTCGCTGCAGGGGTGGGACTAGATGGCCTTTGAGGGTCCCTGCCAACCCAACAGAGACTGTGAATTTCACACACACACACACACTCTACTACAACCAATCAAAACAATGTTACAGGCACTGATAGCTGCAACTTGGAGAAAACTATTCTGATTACAAATATGTAGGGTTTTGGCCTATGAATATCATTAATTAGCTTACAGAAATATTTAGATTAAATATTTTTTTCTTGCAGGGATAAACTGGAAGTGCTTCCTTGTCATCTTCTCCAGGTTTCAGCACACTTCCTCCCTGTTGCTCATGACTTACTGCCTTGCATACAGTCCCATAGGCACAGCGGGGAGGAAAATAAACCTCTCTGGCAACTCCAAGGATAGCAGGGATTTCATTCTAGCTTTATTCAGCCCAATCCCCCAGGCCCCACGTGGGTTTTGGCACGTTATGGTGTAAATAATATTAATTCTCCCCTCTGTGCCCAGCTACACAGGCTCCCAGACACGGTCCCTTTCATTCCGCAGGCAGCTGTGACGTACGGCACTCATTCCCCCTCCTTCACCATCCCACTGCAACCCCACAGGGATGGCAAAGAGCACCTTTTAGTATGGAGAGGGTAAAAAAACCCATAAAAATAATTAACAGCACAAGCAAGACCTGTTAAGGCTACAAATATCTGTCGTCTGGATTTAGGTATTTAAATCCTCTGAACACATAGACCTGAATTCCTGCTGGTTTTGTTGTTGGGGCTGGTTTTTTTTTTTTACTCTATACTATCCCAGAGGAGTTTTCCTCTCTGCCTTTGTGGTTCTGGAGGCTGTATATCCTCACTCCCCTTCCACATGTGGTCCTTTCTACAGTATGTTGGATATGCAGAAAATGAGAGCTTTGTCTTAAGTCAATAAATATAAATAAACCTATTTTTGCTAGGCTTGCATGTTCCCCTTCCTCCCCACCCCCCTTTTAAACAGAAGCTTGTCACGTAATAAACTTCTCTACCACCTCCATCACTTGGTCTTATTGCAAATTTAGGTGCAAACTTTTCTGAACTGTCTTTTCTATCAAGATTTTTTTAATATGTATATTAAAAAAAGTAAATCTATAATAAAAATCCTTTTACCCTTCAAGAAAACTCATCTTCCAGAGCATCTCAGCTCTTCTGCAACCCTCACCTGGGATGGCAGCAGATACATTTGAAACATCCCCCAATTTCTTGAAAGGCAGAAAGAAGAAACCAGAGCAGTAGGTCTCAGAAAAGCACCAAGAGACCATGCACAGGAGGAGGAATGAAGCCTGTTGAAGAACATCACCCAAGACATGTGCAAAACAGCACATTTATAACCTAAACCTTGGCAAAGCCAGAGCCAGGACATACACGCGAGAGGTTACAATGTTAGGGGCAAAGTGACTTCAGGAGTTGCAGGAATCCAAGCCTGAGAATATACTTTTTTGTGACATGAGCCCTGTCACAGCACTTTCTCATTCTCACAAAACCACAGGAATGAAAGAGCCTTTGCAACACTGCACCTCTGTCCAGGGGGAAAAAAATCCTCTCTGAAAATGAGTTACCACACTCAGTATTCAGGTGTTCCCAGCATAGATGTTCTCAGCATGGCAAACATGGCCTGGAAATGGCATTATTTCTTGTTCTGACACCTGGAAAATATTTAATCCCAAATATTAAATCCCAATGTCTCATCCTTCAGGAGACAATGGGGGGGGGAAAAGACACACACAGTAAGAAATGCTAAGCTCTTGATTAAGTGGTTGCTCTGAGGTTTTTGTTTGGAACCAACACAATGAACCAGTCTTCTGACCTCCTGCAAGACCATGTCAAGCTATGACACTGTCCTACACTGCTCTTGAACCAGACAGTTGGTTCCCAGGTGAGCACTCTGCGCTGCTTTCCACACTTCTGTGCAAAAACACAGATCTTACATTCCCATCTCATTTTGTTGCATGGTGGTGCTCTCTAGATGAGCAAGATACACTGATGTGCTTCTAGGTAAGAACTCCTACTTGCCCAACTATTGCCGTGGAAAGATTCACTCACACTAATTGCTGTTTTGCCTCCTTTCTGCAGCACTGTTGACACAGACTAGAAGTATGTTCAAGTTTCAACATGCTTGGGTCTCTTTAAAGCAAAACATCTGAAGTCAAGGAAATGACAGGTCATTGACATCCATCAGAGGCTTCTTTGTTTGCCACCATGAGGATTACCAAAGGTTGCCTGAAGGTCCAAATAGAAATTTCATTGGTGCCACTACTATGCCATCCAAGAGACGTGGGCCCCTCTGAGGGTTTGAGGGTCTCTTCAGGTAAGTTAGAACAGGCACCCACTCTTACACCAGGTACCAACTGCACCCAGGTGGGGATCTCCAACCCAACCCCACTCTCAGCAGGGTCAGTGACACAGCTACAGCAGGCTGCTCAGGGCCATGTCCAGGTAAGTCAAGACATCTCCATCTGAAGACAGAGATACCTTAGTGGATTTGGGGGGGAGGGGGGGAAGGCGGGTGTGTGCGTGCAAAAGTATCATATTTATTCCCACTTCAGACTGGAAGCAGAGATCAAGACCTAAGAACAACCACCTCAGATAGGGAAAGCAGTCAGAAAAGACTGACAAAGAGCAAGAGAAGCAGTTTATTGGAGAAACCAAAGACCTTTCACTACCATGTAACACAAGGAGGTCACACCATGGACTGCTACACAAGAGGCACAGAAGAGGTTTGCAACCCAAGTCCACAGGACACAGAGCAGAGCTCTACTCCAAAGTCACCTCTTCTCTCTGGGCTTCCAAAACACTTTGGTTTCCAAAGCAGTAAGCCCATGTTTAACATCTCCCAACCTGCTGCAGACCATTGACAGTCACAGAACAAAGTGCCTCCATCCTTTTGGCTCTGTGTGTTGTATCATGCCTAATAACATCGGTGTCAGAGGGCAACATCCAGCAGCAGAACACAGCTGCTGACAGCCACCTGACCACCACAAATACATTAAGTCAGGAAGGGTGTATTTGGAGACTGAAACATTTCTGTAAAATGCTCAGCATCTCGTCTGTGACAAATTTAAAAAGCTTTCCACTCCTTACAATCACGTTCAAGTGCCAAAATAAAACCAGCGTGCTAAGCATGACAACAGATTGTTTTATCTTGGGAAGATGACACTAGGCCTGAGCACCCCTCCATGTTTATATTTGATCAGCTCCAAAAACAGGCTTCACTATGGCCGGGGTATTTGAAGAAGTCTACTTTGAGGTATAATCCATCTTTTCGTTTCTGAGGTCTGCTAATGCCTTGCCTTTAAATGTAGTGCTAGAGATGAGAACCCTTGTAAACAACAAAAAGAAACTCACTCAAAAATGGCTCTTTAAAATTGGGAAGGTGACAAAGCTGATGGAAAATGACCATTGCCTGTTTTGCTATGAAGGGGACATTGAGCAGCGGCAGCACTCGAAGCACACCAGTCCCATGCCAAGAAATGTGCCTATGGAACCTGCATATAAATTTCAAGGCAAGTCTGTAGGGGATGCAGTGATCTGCAAGCATGGCCTTGGACTCCATGTTAATTTTCCCCACAAAATACCTCTTGCCTTAAGCTATTCCAACTTCAACCTGTCAAAGGTTGCTTTCAGGAAGTGACAACACATGTAGTCACTCTAGCTTGGCATCACTCCCATCACCAGGCTTCAGTTGGAGGCACTGGGGTGGGTGGTGGGTGTCTCCAGCCCCACCCTGCTTCCACCACCGCCACCACTCCAGCTACAGCAGGTTGCTTATAACAGTGTCTGGGTGCATCAGAGGGGTCCCCAAGGACAGGCATCCCTCACCGCTCAGGGCCATGGCCCAGGGCTGGTCTTCCATCCATCCACAAGTCTCCAGTAACAGTCCCCATCCTCATTTTGCTATCGCAGCCCAACTCCTGGACAACTATTATTAATGTCACTATTTATTATTATTTTATTACTTGGCTTTGGAACCTGCTTTTCTAGGACACCATATGCTGTTTCTCAGACACACCAGAAATAACTGACTTTGAGACCTGCTAGCACACTGTGACATCCCCATCACGTACTGGCACGTGAAGCCTTTTGACTTCTACACCTTCATTTCTGTGTTTATGTGTTTAACTGTTTATTTTGTTTTCTTTCAGCAAAGCTTGCATTCTTGGAGCACATCCTGTAGCTTCACTGTCTGTGTTTGTCTTTCCACAGCATTTTAACAGTGGTGTAGCTCCCCAGCAGAGCTGTGAGAAATTAATATACCAAATAGCAACGTTCCTTCCCTCTTCAGCTTTACCGCATTTCATTGAGGGACTTGGTGCTGTCTAAACACAGTCTCATTTTAAAACCTCAAGCAACTTCTACACCCTTTGTTTTTGGATGCTACTGACCAGAGAAACCACTCAAAGATCCTGAGCAGCCTGCAACCTCTTCCTTAGAAATAGACACCTTTTTTTCCATGATCAAATACTTTCTGGCTAAGGAATAGCACCATGCACTGTTCACTGCAAGTGTTCATACAGTCTTGGAAGGGGGAGAAATAATTACAAGCCCCCACCAGTTTGCAAAGGCACTGTGAAGCGTACAGTCAACTCTGACTTGAGCAGCAAAGGTCTTATTTCAAGCAGAACAGTGCAAGCAAATTAACAAAGGCTCATCTCATTGGGTAGACACAGATCAGGGAGGCACCACAGTTGGGGACATGATTTTTGGTTTAAATCTAGCAGATGTTTACAGTGAAAAATGGAAAGGGTTATCAGTGCTAGTGAAAAGCCTTGGGTATGATAAGTTCATGTAGTAGTTGCAAACTGTCTTTAGAAGCAGTGTTGCCTGGGTTTGGTTTATTGTGATTTTGGTGTGGGGTTCCCCCTTCCCTGCCCCCAAAGTCCAAAGCTATGTTTATGACATTTTTTTAATGCTTTCTTTCAAAGATAAAAACACAAGTTGAGCAAGAGGTGCCCAAGACCAAGGGAGCACCTGCAGCACAGACATGCTCAGTGCAGCAAGCAGAACTAGCAAGAACAGATGCCTTTTTAAGTACAAATTATTATTTTTCCTCTGGTCAATTTGTTCTTTACTTGAGCATTTTATGCATCACCTGCTTCCTATGCTAGAGCCTGAAAACTGCTAGATAAGCACGCTTTACTCCCATGAGCCACCTTATTCATCAGCTAAGAGACAACGGCGCCTGTTTTTCAGAGTAAAAGGGCAGGGGAGAGTTGCTGTTTGGCATCACTGTTCACCATCCAGATCAAGATGTGCTTATGCATGTATTAAGAAAAAAAAAACCAGCCATCAAGGTGATAGAACCAGCTGTATTATTTTAGAAATCTTGCCCCCCACCCTGCTTTCCAAACTCAGTCTCACAGACAAAACAGCCTCTTGCTTTTGCCAGGTGTACCCAGATGAACATTTCCCCATAAGCACCAGAAAAGCTTGTGGCAGCTCAGCTGGGAAGGGGGTTTACAGCCAGCCTCCAATACCTGCTTATGGCTGTGTATAAAGCCTCTCCATCCCTCTTTCCACCCCCTAAAAAACTTCTGAGTTCCACAAAGCAGGCTTCAAAACAACTTCAGACCTTTGGCAGACATTTTTCCTATTACAACGGGACTTTTACCACTTCATTATCCCTGCCCCGCCCCCAATCATAACAACTTCTATCACCTATCAGTTTGAAGTATGGGAAGCACTCTGGCTGAACTTACACTTGAAGATGCACACACTGAGCTATACTCAAAAAAGTCTGTGTTAAAAAAAGACAGTATTAAATTCCTTTTCCAGCTAGCGATAAAAGGGACTTGCCACCCACATGGCAAGATCCCCATCACACTGATTCTGCCTACACAATGGTCACACAATGAGGGGATACAATATAGTGCTTGCACTAAAGAAGTCTAAGATTTCCTCAGCCTAGTCAGGATTTTTGGGTTGATGAATGTAATATCTTTCTACAGAAATTCCATATCTAATTCACCCGAAGCTCTGCATCTTAGAGCACAGAATCACATGCTTGGAAAAAGACCTTTAAGATCATCAAGTCCAATCATTCCCATCCTATGCTAAACCAGATGCCTACTACAACCCAATTACTTTTCAGAAGTTATTCACATGCAGTTGAAATTCTCCCAAATATCCTCATTTTAGTTAAAAATATTTTTTAATAAATCAAAGTGCATTTGCATAGTGTCAGCTTAACGCAGTCACAGCCTGACCAGTGCCCCTGCACTCACACCTCAGTGAGGCTTAGTGTCCAATGCATCTCTAGGAAGAAAGAAACCACGATCTTCACAGGGTTTTCTATTACCACTGACTTGTGTCGTATGGTGCACACAACTCACTCACACGCTCCCACTCTAAACCCTTTACTCTGGCCTCCAATTTGAAAAAATAAAATAAAATGTGCTCACCAGCATCCAATGTCCTAACCACGAGGGTCCTGTTCACCATGTGTCCTGCCCTGGAGCAAGTCTCAAGAGCTGTTATTTTGTAGCTGTTGCTAGATATTCCCTCCATAACTTCTTTCTACTCTATGCAGAATATATAGACTCTGCTTCTTTATGGGGATACACCGTCCCCTATGCTCTTTTTGGCTTTAGCTCCCTGCAAATATGGCAGCTCCAGCTGAAGTCAGGGCTTGCTTGATCTGGGTTTGCTCCTGCTTGACACACAACTGGTACTACCTCCTGTGAACACACCTCTGCCTTGGAGCCAGACCCTCACACCTTTTGCTTTTGCTCTGCCCACGAAACTTCCTCACAGATTCACCCTGGGAGGGGAATTGCAAGTTGTAGTGGAGAAAACAGGCTGAACTATCCTCACCTAGTCCTTCAATTTTTACAGCTTCTTTCGTATTTAAGCAGTGACCTTCCCACCATCTCTGCTCAGCTTTGGAGTACTTAATGAGAAGACACCTTTGAACAATCTAACTAAAAATAAATAAGAATTATTTTTAAAAGAAAACATGCCTTCTTGGTTTCCTTGCAAACAAGAAACATCACAAAGCCTCTCTTTTTCCAATCAGGTTCATACTCTCCCACTATCTACACCAGCATCCAGTTCATCCCCGTCTAACAGCAGGACACTGAACACTTATATCTGTCCCAGCAAAACTTGAGGAGCTTAAGGAAAGAGTGTGAGATGCCCAAATTCAGTGATTTGTGTAACAAAAAGTCTGTCAATATATGTAACATATATAACAACTTTCTCCCCTGGATTGAAGTCTGCTTGCATCTCCTTCAGACCCAAGAGCAGCCAACCTAGTGGGAAAAAGCAACATGGCCCAACTGTTCTGTTGTGGATAAGAGCTGAAACAGTTTTGACACTGATAAATAATAGTTAGAACTTCTGAGTACCTCAGATATTTTGTTAACATTTTATTATTTTGGAAATTACTGCAAGGCCACTTTTAGAAACCCAGGGAGCCTTCTGCAGTTTCAAGGCAAACATTTATTTGCTGTGCTCTGCCTTGTATATACACACTTCATATCCAACAGCATTAAAGTTCCACCCCATATAAACTGAACAAGTCTGCTTACATATTAAAAACAAAGTCCTGTGCTATTTCTGGAATATAATTACTTGTTGATTCCAGGAAAAAAGAGCAATAAAAAAGAAAAAGTGTTTGTTAAGAAAGAGCAATGGAAAGCCAGACAAGGCTTAAAGTGCCTGGGGGAGGGAAATCTAGTGGAAAAGGAGGTCTAACCTGTGTCAATGTTGCAGCCCAGAAAAGATAATAATTAAAAAAAACAACAACAACAAACCACCTTGCAAGGAGCTACATCTCAGGGACCCCACAACATTTTTTTTATAAGATAGGTACTTCTTAAAAACATTGAACTTTTAGAGACATTAGAACGGTCTGAGGTTACAATAAAAGCACAGGCTATAATTCCATTTACTTGGAAAAGGTCTTCAAAAGTTATCACATAAGCTGCAAGAAAAGTAAGATCTTACCCCTCCCCCTGATTTCCATAGCTCGTAGAGGTGTGAAAACATCAGAATTTGTTCCCATAACTTAAATACAGCTTTAATAACATTGATTTTTTAATACCATGGTAGGATTTTTTACAATCATCTTTTTCCAAAAGGCTTCAGTAACAGTGGGGTAGTTACAAGAATGGAGCATTATGGACTGTAGAGATGTTATCAGTAAAAAAACCAGACAAATACTTTTGATTTTTTGCAGATAAAAGCCTGCAGCCCACCACCAGCAATAACACCCAGACAAGACAACTCGAACTGATCATAGGTCTGTAGGAAAATGCAGGTCAGTTTAATTACTGGGCAGAAATTGAGGTCAAGGCCATCTGTCCATCACAATGAGGGCTAAATTTACCCCTTTACAACAACTTTTGTGGTATTTCTCACCTCTAAGAGGTGACAGAGATGTTAACAATTTAAAAGACCATACAAAAAAGTCAGACCCAATTGATTCAGAGAACGTGACAAAAGTGAAACTACAGCACTTGAGCTCTGACTCAGGTCTGTTGATGGTCTCCTTCCAGACCCACAAGTAAGCCTGTGGTTCTTCCTGGACTGGTGATGGTGCAGTTAAAGAACAGTAAAGTCTTTAAAGATAGCATTCATTTCACCTCCTTAAAAAAACCTCAGCAAGTTTTGCTGCTTGACATACAGAAACAGCCCATTAAAAAATTAAATTAGGCCACCATAACATGCCTTGAGGATCTTCTTGGTGAGGAGAAAAAAAGAAATAAAAATATAGTCATCCAGCATTGACTAAAAATTGATTAACCCAAAGTTTCACCTTGAAACTGCCCGAATAGTTGAGTCAGCCCAAAAGGAATTTCAGGTTTCTTCATTCCATAAGGAAAAAAAAAAAAGTAGTAACACACACAATTATTCCAGTTGACCAGAAATACACATTTTTGTTTGCTGGCTGAAGCAGAAAGCACAATTTTCCACCCAGCCCTGTCCTTGAGGGCAAGGTTTTGCAAGTGGAAGTGAGCTGAATTCTTTTGATGATGAGTAAAGCAGAAGAGTGGCTAGCCTGCTGCCGGCTGCCTTGGCTCTGCACCAACGCCCTATAAACCCTACATGCATCACCCAGAGCAGCAGCAAATCCTAGCATGCTTTGGGATGAAACAAGGGGAGCTGGCCCCAACCATACTTGAAATGTAAAGTTACTCTGCTTATTGCCACAAGGGGCTGTAGCACGTGAGTGCTGAAGACCCTGTTTGGTGACTGCTTTGAAACAGAGATGTGATGGAAATTATTCAGAATTAGAGTGAACATTTTTGGTTACTGATCCAGAAGGGCCTAAACAATTTATGGGCTACTCCAGGTCTACTTAGGTTACCCAGCTTTTTGGGAAGTGTTGGAAATTAAAGCATAGTTTTCTTGGAGGTGCTTTCTGGACCTATCTCCAGGGCTTCCCAACCTTGTGAAAAGCCAGGTTTCACACCATCTATTCATGAAGAGCCTCAGTAGAGCCCATATTCACAGAGCTGGTCCAGCTACCCTCCTTGCAGGTGGTCAGAGATCAGCCCCACGGCCTCACTCACTGCCTCAGCAAAACAAATGTTTATCCCTGGACCACTATGCCTGATGTTATGGCAGTGACCAAGACTCCACCATTGCTGTCAGAAGCCCACCACAGTACTTAGCTACCTACACAGGAGAAATTGTTTCATCTACAGTGGAGACTGAGACAAGACAACCAAATACTTACTTTCCCTATCTACTAGGGGCAAGACATTCTGCAACTCCTTATGTCATAGAATGGTTTTGGTTGGAAAAGACCTTTAAGATCTAAGACCTTTAAGATCTAAGTCCAACTGCCAACATATCAGAATATTGTTGAGATATGAAGTCTTGGCCTAACCATCCTTGTTTTCTTGAGGAAGAAATCCTCATTATTATATTAAAAAAAGTCTGGAAGAATGTTTCATCTCTGAAATCTCTTACAAACATTGCTTATAAACTTCAAGTCTGTACTCATCTGTATGACCATGCATCAACTACTGTTGATATTTTCAGATTAGAAAAAAAATGCTGTTGAACAGAGCATCACCACACACATTTTATACTTCCACCCACAATCTGTTTAGAAAGCTACTCAAGCAATCCCATAAGCATCATGGTACCAATGATCCTCCCCAAGAAACACAGCACTTTCTAGAGCAGCTGGACATAGTCCCACTTAAACATCACTTTTTTTATTTGGTAAACTGCCAAAATTTAGGGTCTTGGGGAGTGTATTTGTTTACAATTCAGAATTTATACCCTATATACTAACAAACATACATACCTGAATATCTTTGCACATACATACAAATTGTAATTAAAATATCCAGCACATGCCATTTCTAATCAATACCCAGAGATATGTATGATTTTTAAATTGTAATTTGTTTTACTGAGAACTAGAAAGACTTTGACAATTTCCAACTTGTGAAAAGTTTTGTGACAAGTTTATCTACTTTCAAAGGGGAGGGGGGGGAAAAGAAAAAGGATTACATTACATAAGTGTTTCTAGGAAGGTTTGCCAGGAAGGTTGAACATCTCTTTTACGACAGCTCCAGCAGAAAGCTAGTCTGGACCTGCCTGATAAGCCTCTTTTCCATTGAAATCAACAAAAAATTCCCAAAGCTGAAACATTCTGAAACCTATGTTAGAACTTCAGGGGAAGATATTTGAGTCCAAAATGGACTCACAGGAGTAGCCAAAACTGAAGCGACCAGGAAAGCTTGTAAGCTGGCTTTCATTTTTATATATTTTAGTTTTTCTAGCACAACCACACCTACCCTGGGCTCCTGCACCATCCCCTCCATTGCAGGCATCTGAAGTGATGGCAAATAGTGGTGGAGCAAGGAGCCTGCATCACCCAAAACCATGGCAAAAAGGAGAAGCAGCTTCCAACCCTGCCTATGCCAGAGCTCCACCCTGCTTTCACCCCCTTAGTCCACCTGGATGCTACTGCCCATAAGATCATCCAGTAGGTATCTCTAGGAGATAAGTAGGTGTCAGAGCCAGAAGTGTAAAATGGAAAAAAAAAAAGCTGAGAAAAGCCCTTTTTGCTAGAGTTTTCAAGCTTTCCATTAACAAATTGGTTTGAGTAGTATGGATTCAGATCTATGCATTAGACTTCATCAAATTCACAAGCCCAAGACTTATATAAAAGCCCTGAAAATCCCAAAACACTTAAACCTGCCCCCTGCCTCCAGCTTTGTCCCATTTGCCAATCCCAGCTCATAACAGCAAACCATTTGATCTTTACAGTAAACTTAAAGCAGAGTTAACCTCTATCCCTGCTTCTGGTCACAGTTTAAGAAAAAAATCGTAGGAAAAGACTCTGGAGCAGTGTTGTCAGTTTTTATTTATTTTAAAGAAGCACCATTTTTCTAGGCATGGAAACATTTGAAGTTTTAAGCCTGGCTGCAGCTGAAAAGAGTTTGTTTAAAAACACCACTTCAAAATGAATATATTTCCCATGCATCTATATGCACAGCAGCTTCGAGGAGGGTGCTGGCAGGCTATCAGCTGGTAGAGTTCATTTTAAACAGCAAAGCAAACCACAACACCCCAAACACTAACAGGGTCCCAGCTTCATTAGAAAAATAAGAAATGCTTCAAAAGATTTTTAAAAAATGCCATTTACATCTATGTAGAAGTGCACAGCCTTGCTTAAACTACTTGGATTAACCTATTTTTCCATCCTATTATATTAAATATTTACTCTGTTAGTGGTTAGTAGTCACACATCCAAAAATAAACACCACTACCTTGCATCACAGACCCTGTTTTGTTCAGATTTGGCCCAACAGAGAAGACCAGCCCAGCCACCCACCTGAATTCAGGGACAGCTTGGCAGCCCCAGTGAACAATAATGCCACACTTCTGCTGGCTAGATCCAAACCTGAGCCCTCAGGAAACTTCACTTTTGGACCAGGTGGAAGGAGCAAACCTCACGATTTGGACCTGAACTGCTTTTTGTTAACTGCCTGAAGAAGAAACAAGCCTTCCCACTTCTCACCCAGGCTCTGATGAGATCTTATACACAAGAAGTCAACTCTACACCGGCCTCTGCCAGGAGGACCCTGTGCTTTCATGCTAAAGACCACCCATAATCAAAACCAAAGCACCAGAAAGCAGATCACCTGACAAACCATTGAAAGAAAAAAAGGGAAAAGTTAACAACAAAACTTTGAGAAAGATATAAAACCACTCCACCTTTCTTGGCCAGCACCAATTCCGATTCTCCGCACTCTAAGGCTGCTGGACCAGAGGTTGGTATCTAACTGCCCTTCACAGAGATGCCCATATTTGCTAGGGCAACGCGAGCAGAGTAGTTCTTGAAAACACTCTGTTCAGAGGGAGATATTGCCATCTCTCCCATTTGTGCAGGATTCTTTCCTGTACCTACAGAGCTCAAGAGGTTGATCAACCATAGACAGCCCCATGCATTCCTTTCCCAGTATTACTTAGCATTCATTTCTCACATGCTTTGGGTCACAAGAACATTGTATTTCTTTTTGCAGTTCTTAAACCCTTTTCCCCTCTTTTGTCCCCAAGGGGATTCAGTGCAGGTGGCTGACACACAGCAAGGGACAGATCATACCCTCCTGATCTATTCCACAACACTTCCACCTGAGCAAGATCAGACCAAGTTAACCTCGATTTTTTTCCTACTACAAGGAAAGTTGGTGACAGAAGAAGAGGTGGCAACAGGCTCTGCACAAGGAGGAATATCCTATCTGTCCCACTCAAGTCTATTCACAGTAACACTGCAGGAACCCCAGAAGACATCTGCCAGATGACAACAGGAAAAACAAAACTAAGAGAGTAGTCTTGGGCACTTCTAAAAACACAAATCAGCAGCACTGTAGCAGTGTCAGTGCAAAGAAAACTCAATTCCCTCATTTCTTACCTGCTTCACTATCCCACTGGCTAATCAATGGACTGGTGCTTGGATTAGGCTCAACCCTAGTTTGATAGGCACTATCAAGTAGTACCTCAATCCATACCACCGCAATGAGGTTAAACAATGCTTCTCTTGCTGTTCTCCCCCTCCTTCCACAATTTGAACAGAGCAGTCTTCTTTCACAGAATCGCAGACTCGTAGGGGTTGGAAGGGACCTCGAGATCATCGGGTCCAACCCCCCTGCCCGACCAGGTTCCTTAGGACATATTGCACAGGTCAGCGTCCAGACAGGTCTTGAATGTCTCCTTCTATTTCTCAATGAATTAATATACCAGGGACTTAAAGCCCAAGCCAGGACACCAAAACCTATCACAGCCACAATGTCATTCCTGACTTGCTGAAAACAGTTCTGTACCCAATTTAAGACATCCAGTACAGAAGTTTACAGTGATACCATAATGTTCCAAGTGCTTTTCTGCAGTACCACAACACAGTAAAGCACACCTTAACTCAGTGTGCTACAGAAAGGCTTTTCAGAAGAAAATCATTATATATTAGAAAGGTACAATGAATCATGGAAACATAGCTACCATTTTAAGAGTGAAATGGGAAATATTACACACATCTGCATTCACCAGGCTGACATGGCAATTATGAAATGGTCTTTGAAGGAAAACGCACCTGGAAAACAGCAAAGGCCACGTGGAAGAAAACACTATCTCAAACTATTTGCTCTTGCGTCCCCAGGTGGCCAAAGCTCAGAAGAGGCAAAAAGCTCAGCTTAGTGGTTAGGTCTGGCTTAGGAGTTCTGACCTGCTATTTAGAAAGATTTAATTTTCCTCCTTGGCATCCCAACAGAAGGAAAGCCTCCCAGGTCCACCAGTGTCTTATTTTTTAAAGTTATATTTATATATAAAAATAGACATTATATATAAACATATATAAAAATAAACATTAAATGCCTCCAAGACTCACCCCTTCCCCCGCCAACTCTCCTACCTAGATTTGCCTAATAGTTTATGCAAACTGTTACTATTTTGCTTTTCAGTGCTCTTATATCCCAAGATAAATACCCCTTTTCCTATCTTCTCTCTCCTATTTGGATAGTTCACTATTTGCCCCCTCCAAGAAATCAGAACAGTGGCACTGACTTCCCCTTCTTTACACCTGCACACAACTACAGGGACACTTCCCTTTCACCAACAGCTTTCCTTCACCAGGTAGGATTTGGGATTGATGTTAATCAATCCTTTCTTTGGGCTTTATGTTAGTATTGCCAACTCCCCAGCTCCCAGCTAATTCATGCCAGTTCATGCCCAAAGGGGATGTTCTCCATCACAGAGGTTCACAGCAAGACCAGGAGATATCTGCAGTATTTAATGACAAGTTTGCCTCTCCAAATCGAGCAAAAAGACTCATCCAAAAACATATTTGTCCCTAGAAATGTCTTTTTCCTTAGGAGGGCTCATAGCCACATGGATAAATTCATGCTTCCCATTCTCCTCCCTTGGACACGCCAGCAAACCACATTTCCTTGCTCTGGTTTGCAACATCTGGCCACAGCCATTTCAGCCTACACCGTGCCACCTGGGTGGTTTCTCCTCATTTGAACTTATGTCCTAAGGCGAGCTCCCAACATAGCTACCAGGATGCTGACCTGCATTAGAGCCCGAGTACCAGAGATCAACATACTGTTGAACAACTTTATTTCTACCTATGCTTCAGGATCTCTATAGAGCTGAAAAAAACCACACCAACCCAAAGAACCCAAAACCACCCCACAAAAAATCCAAACCTCTCTCTCCTCGATTAAGTCCAGGTTATATGCTGTAGGCACACAAGCAGGCTGCAATACCTTGAGTTCATGCAACTTTGTGCAGGGTGTCCTTCCAAAATAAACAGACAAATAACTGTGCAAGCCCTGTCTTTTCCATGTCACTTATCTGTCCCGAAACAAACCAAAAAAAAGAAATTAAACTTTTCTGCTGCACACACATAAGCCACAAAAAGGTGCTGCAAAATAACCTCATCTGGCCTTTGAGTTCAATTGTTTGTTTTGTGAGCTTAGATTTCAGCTGGGAGAGAGTTTAAGTACATTCTTTTACTAAGTTCTACCAGCATGAGGTTACTTACTGTCAATGATTTATACAGTAGCCCAAATTATTTATTTTCATTTGCATTTAGTGTAAGCCATGGCTATTAGAACATCTTTTTACTTTAGAATGTACTTGGAGGCACAGTAAGAGCTGGTTGGGAAGTTGCCGCTTAGAGAAAGCCATTTTCACATCACATAATTTTAATGTCAGCTTACTCCAGGGGAAAGATAGCCATAAGGTAAAAGCCAGGTTTTCAACTGTACTTTTATTCCCCCTGCATGGAAATATTCACCCAGATCTCCATTTTCATTGTCACAGCTCTTATATCGCCTGTGAAACATATTCAGGAGTTTTATTTCCAAATAAATATACTTTTCTTCCATTTCATGAAAACTACGGCTGTTGAGGACAACAAGCAAGCCACCTCCTTTGTTTTTGTTTGAAGGACAACCTGCCCATAACATTTTGCAGAAAGGAATTTATTTCTTTAGCCTACATGATGTAAACCCTAAAACCCTTAACTTCAAAGTTTGCCTTCTTACCCTCGTGCTTAACTAGGAGTTTGTTTAATTAAAAAAACCCAACCGACCACCAAACCAAGAGCCATTACTTTTTAATTACTCCCAAGTTACATGGTGTTATTGGGTTCAAGAAAAACCCTTCTTTTCCAAGGCAGAGTAGAGTTCATACTGTTAGCATCAAGGAGCTGCATGAACAGAAGCAAGGGAAGTATGTCAGGAAACTTTCAGTGTAACTAGAAATAGCTGAAAGCAATTTTCAATTAACTTCAATTAACTTCTGTGCCTAGTGACATCTTCCACAGAGTTATTTGCCAAAAGAAAAGCCACACCAGCAGGTACAGAATCAAACCACACTTCTAATAACAAGGAGCCAAAAACATTTTCATAGACTGTGTTGCCACCAGCCCCCCTTTTAAATCACTTTTTTGCAATTACTTTTTGACATAGATTTTAGAAACCAATATTGACCAGGCAAATTAAGAATGAGCACGTTTCATCTACTTGGTATTAGAGGTAAATAAGCACAGTGGGCACAGGATGCAGCTTCTGCACTGGGATGGTTCAGGCTGGTGTTACACCAGAGAACAGCACCCTGATGAGTACTTTCCACCTTGCCATCCCCATCAGCAGCACTTACAGGAAAGCCATAAGGCTGTGGGAGGTACCACCACAGCAGGCTCTCACACCACCTTACAAGACATCAGGCTCACAAGCAGAGGAACAGGAGCACATTTACAAACCAGCACAGTGTCAATATTTGATCAATGCCCAAACAGTCACTTTACACAAACACAGCTCATATCAAAATATCATAAATCAAAGGAGCACTTACGACCACAGATACACAGAACTTTTATAATTTATTCTAATTCTCTGGCACCAACACCCTCTGGGTACTACATGTGCTGGTGACAGCTTGATGCAGCTTCTCTGTGGCACAATAAACCCAAGACGCCTCAGCAAGGGAAAAGCAGCAGTGAGAGAGGACAGATATTCCCCAGGCTGAGCTGTGGGGATGCAGAAGCCCCATTCACGCCACTTTTTAAAGAGCTTGTTTTTCACTGGATGTCAGGCTTGGAATCAGGATTGAGCACTTAATATACATGTGTCTATAAATATACATATACACACATAGACTCTTTGTTCCACTATAAATTCTTTCACAGCCTGGAAATAATTCTGTAACAGGGCAGGCTGCTGAAACGTAAGATTAGGAGGATTTTAAACCATCAAAGCTTAGACCGAATTGTTTATAATTACAGACCACAACAGCACTACGGCATGGAGATTTATTCTGGGGAGCATAACAATGCTTACATAGCTATAACGAGTTGTGGCAGCACTCAATACAATCTCTGACTCATGTCTGATAGCATACAGACACACTTAACTTTCCTTAACAACGTATGTGACACACTGGATCTGCAGCTTACCTGGGAAAATGGCAAGCTCTTTATAGCAACGCATAAAAAACACACACATGCCCCAACAACAAGGGCTTACACATAGCCCCAGTACCACCACACATCTCCAGACACACAAGGATCCTAACCCAGGCTCCTTTGCCACCCCACCACCCAAAGCCAGATCAGCCTTCTGGAAAGAACACCTCCATCCACAGCTTTCCAGCATCCCTCAAAAACCTTCTCATCACCTCTTACCTTGGAAGAGCCCCTGCTTTCCTTCCCAGTGCCCAGCAAACACCCCACTGATCTCCCCCTCTTGATATTAAGACAACAAGCACACACTTAGCCTGGGTCCAGCCCTTTTTCTGCCCACCACTCAGGAGCCACCTCTCCCAAATCTGCTGCAGGTGTATCTCCAATGTGGACATACTTGGGTCAGCCCCGCCTATCTCCATGGGCTCCAGGGCCTCTACAGATCCAGCCCAGCTGTGTAGCCTTCATTAAAACACCTGAGAAAAGTGTCAGGGAGGGTCACCTGAGCTCAGGAAGGTAAAGGAGGAATGTGGGTAAGATGAACCTGCTCCCAGCCTGAAGAGTCAGAGCAAAAATCTCCAATACAGAAAGCTAAGGGCACAGTCAGCACACTGGACACATCATTAAGGTCCCCTGCCCAGATGCGATGGAGGGGAACCGTCCCCACAAGGCTGATGACAGGCCAGGAGGCAAACCTTCCTACCTGGCTAATGACCAGCCAGCCCACCCTCCATCACGTGTCCAGCTGGGTGATGAACATCTTCCTGTCTGGCCCAGATGCTCCCAAGTCTTGGCTAATCAGCACATGCACTAGCCAGGAAATACCTGCTTCATACTTTCTAACCTGTACCTAACCTTCTTGAAAAGCTTCTTTGTGTGCTATATAAGCCAGGTAACCCACTGAAATGTGGCTGTGGGGCAGCAGGGACCCTAGGAACATCTGCCCACAGCGGCATGTCAAGCTGCTTCTAACAAATGTGGTCAATGCCCCTAGAATTGGTGGTTTCCAAAGCCATGTCCTCCTGAGTTCCCACCCTCTCCCCAGCAATGCACAAGGGTAGCCCAATGCTAGATTAAAGTATTCCCTACTTTAAAACCTGACCACATGTTTCTGGGCAGGACACCCTGCTCCTCCTGAAATCAGAGATGTTTTTAATGGCTTTTTTACCAGATGAAAAGGCAGCTGCTGATACCCAGACAGAGCCAGCAGGACCTGTCACAGATGGAGGCTGGCCATTAACCCCTCGCTGAGTAGCACAGCAAGTTTCTTGTAGCACTTCCAAGGGAAGTTGGGGGGTTGGATCCACCTCAAGGTTTTTGTGTCAGTGAGTAATTAACACGAAGGGGCAACATCTGCTCAAGTATCATTCTTCTGGAGCTGGAAGTGCTTTTACCTGGCTAGGTGGGGGAAACCCTCAAAAAGGCAACCCGCTGCTGGTGTGATTATGGAAAAGGAAACAATTATGTCTTACTGCTCTTGGGGTTCCTTGAGTATGCCTCTCAAGGGCTTTCAAGGAAATGCAAACACAGATCGCATCTCCTCTTTTGATCATGATCCCTCTTCTGAGCGCAATCTGCCCCTGTGAGAGGAAGGCAGTGAAGCAAAGCATCACAGCTGCTGGTCCCACACAACCCAAGGCCTTCAGAAAATTACACTAAAATTCCAGCTCCTTTGGCACCTGAATGGCTTTCTGTAGATGCCCATGCCCACACGTGTCATCTCACTCGCCCAGCGCCTATGGGTCTGTCCAGTGGAAGCACGGCCAGTTTCTACCCCAAAGTGGGGCTTGGCGACTGGCTTTCCATCCACAGCTCTTCTATTCACACAGCTAACCCCACTAGCCACCCACATTGCATTTAACAAACAGATGGCTTTTCCTCCCAGGAAGACTCCCCAGCCTTGCTCACATACCATCAGACTCCTTTGTTACCCACACCACAGTAACCTCTCACATTGCTCTTTCTACCCCAGAGAGACTTTTTTCATCACTCCTCTTCAGGGATGGTCACATGAAGATGCACGGCACTCTGTTTTTTGGAGATGATTTGCTCCTCCCACCATCACAGTCTCAGGGCAGTGGTGCTTGTTTGCTGAATTATTTCACATCATTTCCCTGGGGAGTCTGAGGTGCTCAGTGGCATTTTGGCATGGAGTCTGAAATCTTACCAATTCCTTGTGACAGATGAGACAGGCTGCCATGCTAGAGACAGGAAAAAAATCCCTTTGACAGGGAACAAAATACGGAATGATACCTGCCCATCCCTTCCAGGGAGTCAGGAGAAGCAATAGGCCCCGAGCCCTCCCTGGGTACTGTGCACAGTGGCACGTGGTCATCACTGGGGTTTGCTTTAAATATGCTCCAAAATCTGCACTCAAACCTTCAGATTCATTAGAAAGGTGGGTACCAGAGGGCAGACATTTCCTTGGGGGCATTTTTGGGTGAACACAGCAGAGCAGAGCCTGGCTAAGGCATCAGCTGTGCTGAACGAGGAGCAAGATGCTGCTCACATTGGGGGAGCGAGGCCCCTGTTATCTCAGCACAGGAATACCTAATGCTTTTAAAGCTGAGCAAACACCAGTATGGCACTTTTCCAAACCTGAAGCGTCAGCAGCACCTAATCGTAAATGCTTCATTTAACATGCCTTGAAACAGAGCCCGAGGCTGTCTTAAATGTGGTTCAGCATCAGCGTAGGCAAAGGCTGCTGGTGGGGGTCAGCTTTTAACTAACAGTGTGGTCATGGTCCAGCACCGAGGTGAGAGATGCCCTCAGCAGGATGCAATTGCAGTGAAGAATCCCTATGATGGGATACTAAACTTATAAGAAATCACTCCACCAAACCCTTACTGCACCCGTTTCATTTCTGTTAGGTCCCAGGAGGATTTTAGCAGGGGCAAACGTGTAATTCAGCTGTTGTATCAACAGATGCGGCATGATACCCCCAGAATTGCAGTATCTGGATACTCAGAGGTTGCCACACCTGGAAGCCACCCACCACAGATATTTTTATTTGCAGCCTATTTGCAGCTTTTTCTATGTGCAATGAACCCTCCCCAAAGCCTGCATTGGCTTTCCTTGCTGCAAGTCCTTTTAATCTATGCTCGGACAATGTTTTCATAGCGATGCCTGCAAACCCATGGTTTCCAGGCTACATGCACTTAGACCACCAGCAAGTAGGGTTTATCACTTCTGTCCTCGTCCTCCAGCAAGCCAAAAAACTCCTGTTGAAGCCCCAGGCTGTGTCCCTTCTCCCAGCATCTCCTAGATCAGCTGGTATCTGCACAGAGTGAGAGAAACAGTGTCAAAATGGTAGCGTGGGGCTAGCCGTTGAGCTGCAATATGACTTCAGCCCTTTGCATTTATTTACCAAAAAAAATGGGCCTGGGTAGGTGCCGTCAAGCCACAGTGACCCAGCTATCTGGTCAAAGGCCTGCAAGGAGCTGGGAGATAGAGCGAGTTAAAGTTTAACCCGCAGGGACTGTAAACCAGCCCTGGGGCTGCTGAACCTTTGGAGTTTGATATGATGATTAGGGAATAACCGGAGTGACACGTCGCAAACTCTCCATAATCAAGGAGACCTTTTTCCCGGGCAGTGATCTCCAAAATTGCTCAGGTACGCAGCCGCTCGTCCTACCACAAGGTTTGGGGCACGGGGAACCGGTTCTCTCCGTGTAACAGGGCTTCTGGCTGGGATAGGGAAGGAGCAGCTCCATCATGCGCCTTCCCCCTTCTTCAGTAGTGCTTCACCATCAAATTCAGGCTTTGGGTGCTGCCCGACATCAGTGGGGCTGGACCAGGGGTGCTGGGACTCTCCTTCATCATGCAACTCAATCCACCCGCGGGTGCAGCTCCGTGCCACTCACCTTGGTTTTCTTGATGAGCGGGGTGGGGAGGTAAGGGTTCCTTGGGGGCCTTGGAGTAATTTCTGCCTGCCAGCAGCAGCAAGGAGGGTTTTTCTTTACCACTTTCCCTGTGCCGATCGCCGGTGGTTGCCCAAAAATCAAAGCCAGGCAAGGTGGGAGAAGGAGGAGGGATTTTCCCTGTGAAAATTCAGTCTCAATTTGTTAAAGCGCAACTTTCCAGGGCTAATCATTAGAGATCTTTCCAGTCAACTTCGTATTCCTCCTCCTCTTTGCAAAAGGTTGGTCTCCATATCAAGGATGATCACTGCTCCTTAAAAAAAAACCCACCTGATTTTCCCTAATCTCTTCAAACTAGTAGGCATTTTTCCATAATGCTTCTCTTAAGGTATTTTCCCTTGGCAAAACAGGAGGCTTTGGGCAGGAGCAAGCGCGGGAGGGAGGTTGGTTTCAAAGCATCCAGCGTATGATGCTGCAAATAAAATCGGGGGGGAGGAGGGGGGTTGAGCTCAGCATCAGGCACCCTTCATCCTCAGAAATGGCTTTTTGGGGTGTGTTGTGTGCATTTGCTAAAACAGCTGCAAAAGTTGTGGGTGAGAGAAAAGGTGCTTAAAAGAAAAAAGCCGCTTCACAAGTGAAAGAGGCAGAGAGAAAAAAAATTGCCAGTTTGTACGTGAAAGATTTTCCCAGGGCTTATGTGCTGCAAAGCATGCAGCACCCTACAATCGCTTTGAATTTAACCTGTGAGATCCCACTTCCCCTGGGAGCCCCTGAGCTGGAAAAATGCACTACATCCTGGAAAGCAAAGGGACTAAAGGCTCATGCCGTGTTGCTCTGTCAGACGTGGCCCTGCTGTGAGTTGGTGGCAGCTCGTGAATCTTCAGGTGTCCTGTTTCAGGAAAAATATAAAGAATGTTCTATGTTATATATATATATATAAAATTATTCATTTCTTGGAGCCTGGAGAGAGGGAAAAAACACAAGAACTTTAAAAAGCAAGCTGATAACCTAAAGAAAAATATTAAATAACTGTTTGGGTTGCTAAGAGTAAAGAGTGAATATACTTATCCAGTCTTCTCAAAGGCTGTTATTCTTCACGAGGAGCGGTTGCACCCTGGGGGGGGTGTTACGGGTACAAAACGGCCTTCATCCAACGTGTCCAAGTGGCTCAACACATTCAAACACAAAGGTGTATTGATCCACGCAGGATAAACATGGTTTCGTTATCTCATTCATGGAAAACAGTAACCAGGTTTCCCCGAAAAGGCTGCGAAAGCGTAGGCTCTGTGGGGCAGAAGCAGTGGGGGACGACACAGGGTCCGGTTGCAGATACCACCTTTCCTCCTCTCAACAAAAATCCCAGCACAGGAGACATCCCTCAAATGAGGATTTTCAAGGAAATCACCCATCACCCAAAAGCACAGTAAAATCCATATGAGTTTGGGGTTGGTTTTTTTTTAATTTGGGTAAAAGCTTCTGGATTCATCTTGCTCCTGGCTTGCTGGAGAGAGATGCCATGGGGTCTGCCTGCAGCGGCTGGCAAGGGATTGATGTGTGGTAGTCACGGAGAGGTGAAGCAGTGTCATATGAAGTTTGTTTCTTGTCGATTCAGGGTTTGCAAGGCAGAAAAGTACCTTTTCTTGCCTCGTCATCTTCGAGCTTTAATAGAAACCTAAAATAAATGAGAGCATTCAATGGAGAGAGGAAAACCAAACAAAGCGATGTTCTGATTTAAGAGCAAAGCAGTACCTTGATTCTCTGACTTGGTAGAATTGTTAAAAATTTGGTCAAAAATGAGGATGAAGTAAGAAATGCACCTGGACAGTTTGCACCTCTGAAGGTCCTGATTCCAATATAAACATCTGAACAAAATGCAACCTTCCCCCCATCCCCACTTTTTTTTTTTCTTTTTTCTTTTTAGCATGATGGTTGTTTTTAACAGCAAGCCATCGAAGGGTCAAAGCCCTGAAAACTATTGAATTCCAGAACAATTATTGCTATTAAGTGCGTAGTTTTGTGGGGTTTTTTTTAAATAGTACTAAAGTTACTGCCTTAACTTGCTGCATTCACACTTTCCAACACAGCCCTGAAAGAGGGGGGGTTACCCCTGTGAAGGTGGATTTGCTAATTGATTAATGGCCCAGGGAACAAAGAAGGAGAGAAAGTAATCATGTTTTCCCAGGTCCCATGACAGCAGCTCTCCTCCCTTATCCTTAACGATAAAAAAACATAGCCCAGCATGCTGGCATCACTGAGGACCGAGGAAAGGGCTGAAATCCCACCAGGGATTGTCAGAAGGAAAACATCCCAGCCATGATTTGTATCCTGGAAGTAGTCTGGCTATGTTGGTGGGTACAGACCCTGGGCGGTGAGGGTGGGAAAGTGTTCTGTGCAAAAAGCTGCTGAGATGTCCTCAGGCCAAGGGGGATGGGAAGGAAGCCGGGGAGAGAAGACCTGCTTGGAAGACTGGAGGTTGTAAAGCCTGTTTTATCCTGCTTGGAATTTTTTGTGTTGGGATTTATAACTCTTAAAAAATCGAGGAGTGATTTCTGCCTCTATCCCAGGGAAACCCAACAGACAGAGGAAAACTCTTTTAGCCACAAGACTAATAAAATAGCTGTGAAAGACTTTGGGCTGGTAATTACTAGGAAGGACCTAATTCTAAGCGTGGCACTACAAAACCAGATCTGGGTGGTGCATTGGGTTGTCCATGTGCATGTCCAAACCCCAAGTGTGCAGCATTGTCCAGCCCCGGCCTCTGATGCGCCTTCTGAATCAGGAGTGGGGACGTGGAGGGCAGCTCAGTCTGAGGGTACGCTGGGATGGGGTCTCCAGACAGAGCAGGTCACTGGGGACCATGGTCCAGGCAACCCAGGACATCCCTGGGGATGGGGATACCCCACTGCTTGCAAGAGGGTGGGCTGTTTCCTTGGGGTTGGCAGAGCTTTCTTCAAAGGCGGCAGTGTGTGGAAGCACAGATTAAGGCCAGATCATCGTTCACACACACACCCTGAGAGTACATTGACCAACTTTTCTGGCACTTCCATAAATTGCATGTAAGTCTCCAACACTGGATTTCGCAGTGGTTGTGATTAATACCTTGCTCAACCTTGACCACTCCTGCTCCCTTATTGCTAGTAGATTACTTGAGCTTGTCCTGGAGTACACCAGTGTCTAGACACGCTCATCTAGAGCCTAAAAAATTTGCAGGATGCCTTAGGAGAAAAGCTGGCCTGGTCATATCTAATAAAGCAGAAGCCAAAGAGGGATGGACATCACTCCTGCTGCAGATCCGTCAGCTGGGGAGGTGCTT
Organism: Zapornia atra; assembly: GCA_013400835.1. Lineage (NCBI taxonomy): Eukaryota > Metazoa > Chordata > Aves > Gruiformes > Rallidae > Zapornia > Zapornia atra. The sequence goes on from VZTU01023452.1 coordinate 28,799, forward strand.
TATTCCCATCCCTCCCCCAGCCCCACGGCTTGTGCTCGCTGCTCTGTGTGAAACCATCACCTGGAGTGAGATGTTACTGGAAATTATTCCTCCCTAGAGGAGAGGTATGCCAGTGTGTGGCTTTTAAGGCAAATAATATTCAAAGCGGCAGCCACTGAGACACCCAGCCCATAGGGAAGCGCAGCGTGAAATAATGCAATTGAAGGTGAAGGGGGGCAGAGAAAAAGAAAGAAATCAGGCTGTTACGCTACTCATCTATCTAGGTCGTGGCTGGGGACAGACTGGAAACCTCAGCCGCTATGGAAACCCGCCGAGGTTCAGCTGGCTGCGGTCCAGCTGCTTTCCCGGCATGGAGAGGAGATGCTGCCGGCGCGGGGCGATGTGCCTGCTGGCTGCGTCTCGCTTCGACACCCGGGCAGCCTCCCTGTCAGGAAACGGGTCGCTGCAGCACTGGTATACCTGCTAGAGAAGAAAGAGCTATTATGAAATCTGAGGTGGAGTATGTTAGGGATACCTGCACTGCACAGCCATCTCTTTCCACGCCTTCAGGTGCTTGAGCCCATGTAAGAGGGCTAACAGAGGCTCGTGGAGCGCTGTGCAAGTTTACACCGGTCCAGGCGACGCAATTGCATCGCTCAACCCCTCGGATAAAACCAGGGTACAGCAAAAGCACTGCATAATGTGCCAAATTTGCAGTATGACAGAACTTTCCTCTATAGGGCACATATAGGGTGTCCCCATTCAGGAAGAGGAGGACACAAACCCAGTTGGGCTCTCGATTTCTTGTGGTATGGGTTTTTTTTCTTTTTGAACAGCCACATTTTCCTTCTTAAACAGCCCCAGAAAGTGTCCGACTCGTTTTTGCACAGCACTATGCTAATCCTGCCCTGTGCCACAACAGAGCCCCAGTGACAGAGGAGACAACAGGCACAGAAACCACAAGCATCAATGAGGTTTTGCTGCTGCACTCAGCAAGGACACAACCAACCAATGACAGGGCTCTGTTTGCAGCAGAAGACACTCCTTTTGCAATTAGAGATGGGAGAAAGCTACTGCATCGCACAGCCCATCTTTCCCAGCCCCTGCACACTGGGTAGTAATTTAAATACCAGGCAACCTAGGGGCATGACAAGACCAAAATCAGAATGGTCTCACAAACCTCAGCAACGAAGGCCCTGAAAACTGGCATTACAGATACGTCTCTATTTCCAGGTATTTAAGGCATGGTCTGCAGACCTCAGCATGCCAGGACCTGAGTGCCACACAGCTGAGACCACACAAAACCACTTTTTTTGGCACTGAGAATAATAATTTAAATTTAAGCTCATGCTCAAGATTTCCAGGATACAAAGACACAGGAGCACGAGGCAAGTGATGTCTGAAGGCAAATAAATGGCCAGCCTCAAACCATAGCTCTTCCCTCAGTGAACCCCAAAGCACCATGTGTTGATCAAATATTTCAGAGTTACTGGAAAAGGCTTTTTCTGTTATTTCCATGGCGTCGTGGCATGCTCACAGTCAGACATGTTGCACTTCTTTACCTGCATTCCTTTGTGTACAGTGCTCATGTTACAAACACTGAAAGATCTGCAGCAAAGGGGCATTGTTTAGGGTCCTCACCCCAAATTTGGCATTAGCAGCCACAGCAATCTATCCTTCCACCGGTCTGCCTGCCTGCCTTGGATCCTCCAGATCTTCCTGCTCATTCTGATTCAGATTTCATCTTTATGGTATTTTCAAATCCAAATCCAACCTTAAAAAAAAAAAAAAATCTTAAATTGGATATGACCAACAGCTACAGCCCTGAATCAACACATCTGAACCCCAGGTTGTCCCAGCGCTGAACCTAGATACAGACCTGAAATTATCCCATGTTCTCGATGTTTAAAAGTAGGCCAAATCCAGACCTCTGTCTTAGGTGTCTTACAAAGGACCAGGCATGGCTTGTATGAGGTTCTCTCCCCATCATCAGTGGGATGCAATAGCATGAAGTGCTCATTGCTGTATGGTTGGCTCAGGATTAGGCATCTTACATGTGGTTCCCTCCTAAGATGTATGTGCCTATACGTTACTATATCCTTCTGCTTCTTGCTGGAGTGCTGTCCTAAAAATCCAGCTATGGGTTTGAATGCAACATGTGATTTCCATGCAACGTGTAAGAGGGGGGATATCTTTGCTTCTTCCATGGTTTTCATCACAAAACAACTGATTTAGGAAGAACAATCCTGTGAACTTTCTCAGAAGGGTGGGCTTTCTCCTCCCAGCCGTATTAATTTATTTAATTTATCTTAAATTTGATTGCAGTGAGCACCCCTAATTAACCCGATTTTTTGCTGATAATCACTCACAATGGAATCAAATCACAAATCCGGGGATGGATTGACCGGCACACAGAAAGAAGCCGCCCTCCGTGCATTAATTCAGCGAACGGGATATAATTTGATCCAGGTAGGAACTCAGTCACCTCCTTTTGTGTGCAGTGTCTGGCTTCATCCTGGAGCCATGCATTGCGTTGGGGGCTTGAGCAGCGATGCTGTATTTGTGAAGCGCTCTTTGCTCATTCTTCTTCCCTCTGTTTTTCTCTACCGTACATGTTGCACGTAACTACATGTCATAGAGGCTGTCTTTTACGAAGCAGGATCTTATTCCTCTAGGAATTATTTGCCTGGTACCAAATTATAAGGGTGGGGAAGAAAAACTGAGTGCTGGGAAAGGTTGGGATTGCTGTCTTAAAGCCATGTCTGCAGTGGTAGCGTAGCAAAGAAAACCCACCTGTGGATGTTTCCAAAGAACACAGGTCCAGACTTGGCCATCGAAAGCCCAACATGTCACTGCTAGTTATGCCTTTTATACAGATCCTTCTGCATGTGCATGTGAGGCAGGTGACTCGCCTGCCCAAACACCAAAGCTTTGATCCCAGTTTAGTCTTCCGTGTGTCCAAGTGTAAAGGCTCCTCAGGTGAGAGCAGGTGGAGACTGGGCATGTCCTTCAAAAGCCATCTGAAGAAGTCTTTCTCAGTCAGTTAGCATGACCAAAACAGGCTAATCGTTTGGAAGTGTTGGGCACTAATATGACCAACCTTGCACCCTGGAAGAAGTGACTGGAAACAGTGAATTTTAGGCAGGTGGCTGCCTTGAACTTTGCCTTGCTTTGCGTAGCACTAGGGGGCACAACAGCCCAAAGCAACAGCTGAGACTCCTGGGAAAAAGCTTTCCCCTGCAGCCCTTAATCCTGTGTGCATCCCGGAACCAGGCCAGCTGCTGGCTTTGTTGCCCTTTGAGGAGGTTTCTGTTGTACCTGGCCCAGAAGATAAATAGCTTCCCCATATCTTATTTTTACTGTCACTTTTCTTTATCCTGGTCTTCAGTTTTTCATACTGTCACATCTGGTTATAGCTCACTCCTAAACCACAGATTTCAATCCCTAGTCCCCACACTGCCTCCAACATCTTTCTTCCTACCTTTTCCATTTCAAGCCTACAGCTTTATAATTTTCATTTTTATTTTCTTCTAATTTCCTTTTCCATGTCTCTTCTGGCTTTTGTTCCAGCCTGTCTATTGGTGCAGCCAAACACCTTCTTCCTCAATGCACTCTGGGGTCACTCATCTTTGTGAAGGGGACAATGAAGTCCTCCTTCCCTACAGACGCTTTGCCAAGCTAAGATTGTTGAGATGCTGTCTTCAAGCCCCAAATGAAGCTGCTGCTGACTGTGATAAGACTTCATGTCTTGCTGCACCTCCTCACAAACCAGCTCACACATACATTGACAAAATGAAAAAAAAAACCCCAACTATCTGATTGTCTCTCACTTGGCTTAAAGTGAGACCGTAATACTCCTCTGGCCATTTTCAGGCCATTATTGATGAGGCCAGCATTCCTCCAAGTGATCAGCTTCTCCCAGCTGTCATGCCAGTGAAGACTGCAGATGTCCACAACAATTCAAAATGCAGCCACCACTGTTTGTCTTCACCACAAATGTCTCAAGAGACAGAAAAATCCCATGCCAGCAATGCTCTCAGTTCAGACACACTTGGGAAGAAAAACAGCCTGAAACATCACGGTCTTTTTGTTAGATTTGCTATAAGAATTCATTAATAAATTCAAAATTCCCCATGATTCCATCATTATGCTGAAAATATTTGCAAAACAGGAATGAGCAGAGGTAATTCAGGACCTGTTACAGGCTCAGGAAAACTGAAAGACCTTGTGGTATACTCTTCTTTTCCTGCAAGGAACCCTGTTTGCTTGCATGCTTTAGCCCTTCCTCTTAAGTCAGCCATACAGGCACTCACTTGCCTGGAGTAATCCCAGAATGGGAAAAGACTAAAGAAGGGAGCCAAAAATAGAATAAAAAGCCCTATATTTTCCAAGGTAGGTATTTGACTGTGTCCATCTTGGACATCTGAAGTAGCAATTGAGTTGCAGAGCGACTCAAGAGCAAGAACTCATTTGTGTTCCATAGCAAAACAGAGCTCGGTACGAACCAGGCAGTTTTCCAGTACGTTGCCAGCATACTAACAGGGATACCAAAGCCTTTCAGTACAGACACAGCAGTGAGGCAGCCAATGCACATTAGGTTATCTTTGATGAGTCTGTAAAAAGTTGCTCCTCGCAGAGGCGGGCATCTGCTTCTAGCCCACTGCTAAGAGAGTGTGTCTGAAGTATCGTTCCCTGGGAAGAGGTTGATTACCTCCACATTTAAAATCTGTATCTGAACCATTATCTTATTTTTCTCCATGGCAGGAAAATGGGCAGAGAAAATATGGAGGCCCACCACCCGGCTGGGATGGCCCTCCGCCGGAGAGGGGGTGTGAGATCTTTATTGGGAAACTTCCCAGAGACCTCTTTGAAGATGAACTTATACCACTGTGTGAAAAAGTAAGACTTTATGATGGGTGGTTGTACTGCAGATGTTACCGATGACGAATCCTGCGTTTCAAGGCTGAACTGGAGATGGTTTGGCCCAGACCACTGGTGGAGCTCTTATGCAGTATAGTTAAGAAAGCAATCAGTCTTGTTTAAACACCTCCCACCTTGCTGACAAACCTTTTTATTTCTATTTGCAGATTGGAAAAATCTATGAAATGAGAATGATGATGGACTTTAATGGCAACAACAGGGGCTATGCCTTTGTGACCTTCTCAAATAAACAGGAAGCGAAGAATGCAATAAAGCAACTCAATAATTATGAAATCAGGTAAGCGTGGCAAGCACCTTCACATCAACTTAAAGCATATATATGAATCTATTTCATTATGCAAGGTGTATTTTCCCTTGCAGTCCTGGGGACATAAGCATTAAGAGGAAATCACTTCCTATCTCCCTGTGCAGTCATCGCTTTGTGCCATAGAACAAAGGACTCAGCAGACTCAAAATCTCTTACAGGAAATCTCTTCCTTATCACACCCCCCCCCCCCNAAAAATCTACCAGAACATTGGAAAAAGTAATTTGCTTTGGATCAAATTAACTTTCACCTAATCATTGCTGTTTACTTCATGTTCCCCTCTGGGCTGTTTTTTGTTGATTTATTCCTTTCCACAGCCTCTCTCGTGTACTATACTGCAGATATGTTCTAGGAGACAGAACAAATGCAAAAAAATTATTAAATAGGATGGAAACCAATGGGCAAAACAGTGACATTTCCTAATAGATAGGAACAGAAAAAGCCCTCATGTTTGTGACTAAAAATTGGGAACAAAACACCCAGAAATCAACAACATATGGGCCCATCAAGATGTTTTGTTTTGATTTCAGCCCCATTTAATGTTTTTTTTCCAGTTTGAAGTGGGATGAGTAGGTGCCTTTGCTTAGAAGCATTTAGAGATAAACCATTCTGGCAGTTTTACAGCTTTCATTTAAAATTAAAATAAAAGATGAGTTGTGAATTGCTTTACTAGCAGCCCTAAAGATGAGCAGGTCACAAGTCAAGCAGGCCACAAGTCGAGCAGGGAGGGCTTGGAGACATGAGAAGCTGGAGGCTTTTATAGATCAGGATTCAGCCACTTTCCCCTCCACTGCTTGCTTCCCTTGTTCCAAAGACTCTACTAAAGAAGTTCTTAACTTCTCAAGACCTGCAAGAGGTGCTTGGACCACAAAGAGGCAAGAAAAGTATGTGTAAGGATATTTTCACTTTGGGACCTGTGAAACAGTTGGCTTCAGTGAACCATCAAATGATGTCTCCCCGTGACAAAGGATTTTGTTTCCCTGAAACCCCAGCCACAAGGCCAATGGTGACTGGGAAGCTACAAGTCACTGGTGGGCACAACAAACTCCAGGTTATACTGGTGGCAACACAAGAATCACTGCTGTGACCATGGCAGTAGTAGCTGGTTTTTGCAGATAGCAAAAGAAAGAAACCCTGGAAGCAAAAGCAAAATTAGGCTTTGGTTTCTCTGTGATTTCAAATCGCTCATTTTAACTGTGCTGCCTTACTTAGATGGCAAATTCACCAGAGTGGCAAACTTCAGGTTAGTTCTTGCATTGAGCAAGACCCACTGAATGTCCCAAGCAACACATGCTGCAGGAGGGAGAGGCCTTGTGTTTGAACTTGTGTTTTGGGATGAAAGGGCTTTTATTTTAATTTTTGACTCTCTCCAAGAACTGATCATGACTCCTGACAAACCAACAATCTTGTTTATACACAGAAATGGGCGTCTCCTTGGAGTCTGTGCCAGCGTGGACAACTGCCGCCTGTTTGTGGGAGGGATCCCCAAAACAAAGAAGAGGGAGGAAATTTTAGCAGAGATGAAGAAAGTCACAGATGGAGTTGTGGATGTCATTGTCTACCCCAGTGCAGCTGATAAAACCAAAAACCGGGGTTTTGCTTTTGTGGAATATGAAAGCCATCGAGCAGCAGCAATGGCCAGGAGAAAATTGCTCCCAGGTTAGTAGGGGTTGTGATGGTGGATGGCTTCATCTCAGTGGTATCCTATGTATGCAGTGAGACAAAAGTCTCCAGAGGACCCAAGGAAGTGAACACTGCTTGGTTTTCTCCTTTGGGATGTTAGAGACATACAGAGCAAGGAGGGACCCCAATGCACCATGAATGTCTGATGGAGCTGTCTTGGCTCTGGGGTGCCTGGTGGGCATTTCACTACAGATCCTGGTGTAGCACGATGTTTGTCACCCGTGGCCTTCCTTGAGGAGCTTGAATTTATTAAAAATACAAAGAGATGGATTTGGCTGTGTGTATCCATACAGCTCTGTTACATGATACATATCATCCTGTGGCTATCCTGGGTTATATATAAAATATAGCTTCATTTATGGCCTCACTCAGGAAAGCATCCAAGAACATATTCAGCCTTAAGAATGTACTGAGGATGGTCTTGAAAATTTGATATTTTCCATGTGGGAAGAAAACTTCAAATTACAAATTGCTTTAGGATATAAACAATAAAAAGAAAAACTCTATGTAATTTAGTGCTAGGGAACATTCAAAGACCACTGTGAAGCAGAGAGAGGTTTGGTAGGTGCTAGATGGAGTCACTTTAGCTCATTTGCAGTGATTTCACCAATTTTCTCATGGTTTCTTATGCTCAGCATCTCTTGCACTGCTTTGTTGAACTCAGCTCACTTGCTGGTGAAAGGATCCAATTAACCTTCTGTTTTGAGACTTGTTCATAACCCACCAGTCTTCTTTTACTCTTTCTATATGAGAGCCATATGAAGCACAAAAAGTCATTCAAATCCTTTTTTCTTACTGTAAAAAAAAAAGAAAGGGGGGCATAATTCTGAGCACAGAGCACACTGACTCGACTTGGTTATTGTGGGATGTCTCACACTAGCCATCTTTCCTTTTATTCTGCAACACGGCATCTGTGTAGCATCTCCCTGGATTGTGGGGGAACATTCCTTCAATCTGTGTGCCTCAGCACAACTTTTTCATGGTTTCCATATCAAGAAGGAAGGAAGGAGCAGGCGCAGCCGCAGCTGCCGATGGCAGCCTTGAGGGAGCTGAGCACTTGAAATCCTGAGCAAAGACAGTGAGACAGATGGGAACAAGCACGTAGTCCTGAACAGACATGTGCGATGTGCTAGTGATTTCCAATTTAGGGACATCTTGGTAAACAGTTTTGGGGAATTTCAAAGGCCTGAGCAGGAGCCAGAGTCTTCTGATGTTGCAAACATAAGGGAGGAACTTGAAAAAAAAGTTTCAAGCCAGAACTGAGTGTGTCTCCAGCTGATACATTGGATGAATGTGAGACTGAATATTATTATCAAGATGCTTCCTTTACTCTGAACCTTGCTGCTCTTCGGGGGAGCTCTGTAGAAGAGACAGAAATGCTCAAAAGAAGAAGATGCTTTTTACGAAAACTTTATCCTGCCTCTTGGTTAAATAGAGGGTGGAGGAAGACTGAGTTTTAGCAAGAAGCTAGTGCAGACATAAGCCAGAAGTGTGCCTGGGTGACCAAGGCAGCAAACAGAATCCTGGCTTGTGTCATCAGTGGTGTGGCCAGTAGGACCAGGGCACTAGTGAGGCCATCCCTCCAGTGCTGGGTTTGGGCCCCTCGCTACACGATGGACATTTTGGTGCTGGAGACTGTCCAGAGAAAGACAATGAAGTGAGGAAGGGTCTGGAGCACAAGTCTGATGGAGCGCATTTGAGGGAACTGGGAGGGTCCAGCCTGGAGGAGGCTGAGGGGAGACCTGGTCTCTCTCAACAGCTACCTGAAAGGAGAGTGTGGTCCCTTCTCCCAAGTAACAAGGGATAGGATGAAAGGAAATGGCCTTAGGTTGTGCCAAGGGAGATTTAGATTGGATATTAGGAAAAATTCCTCCACTGAACGGGTTGTCAAGCACTGGAACAGGCTGCCCAGGGAGGTGGTAGAGTCACCATCCCTGAAGGTATTTAAAAGATGTGTAGAGGTAGTGCTTTGGGACATGGTTTGTGGTTGGACTTGGTGATCTTAAAGGTCTTTTCTAACCAAAATGATTCTACAGTTCTATGAAACCATTGCTATGTAGAGGTACCCCTGCCTCACCTGCTCTCCCGCTGCTCATCACTGTGATTCGCACAGCTTAGAGACAAGGCCATGGCATCCAGCTTTCATTACATATTAAACATCACTAATTGACTAATCTATTACTTAATAGATTAAGTGACTCAATGAGAAGGGTTATAGACCTTGGCATGATAACACGGCGACAACACCACTTGTAACTACCCCTTTATTTGCTCTTTTAAATCCCTGACCCTCAGCAGCTCAACCCAGTGCTAGCAGATCCTGTGTGCTTCTCCTCCATACCCACACCCTGTTTTGTACCTTGTTACTTTTTGTGTTACTCCTCTCTACTACTACTGCAACTTCACCTGGCACGGACCACACAACTTCGAATACTCACACACGGAGCCATCATTGCTTTTACTGCTTCATTTAATCCAGCTGGGATTTAGAGATCCCTTTCCAATTATCTAGGGAACAAAACATTTGCAGCAAAAAGGTATTTTTTGTAAGTTCATTAAAATATTTCCCTCCAGGGAATGAGGACATTTGTGAATCATGCCATATTTTCACTTCTGTAATTCTGGACGCTGCATTTCTGCAGGGATCTAAGGTATTACAGTGGGACCATGCTGAACTGTGACCATCTGCTTTTGGAAACAAGTTAACAAAGCAGCTGCACTTTGAGCTAGAAAGGCTTGTTTTGGCCCTGTTTGTAGAAACAGCCTTTTCTGCTCTTCATACTGGATGTGAAATAGCCCTTGAGCAGAAGAGTGAGGAACTAAAGCCTGTCTGACACTGACCGTGCCAATCCCTTTAAAGGAAGGATCCAGTTGTGGGGACATCCTATTGCTGTTGACTGGGCAGAACCAGAAGTGGAGGTAGATGAAGATACCATGTCATCAGTAAAAATTCTCTACGTGAGGAACCTCATGCTCTCAACCACAGAAGAGACCATAGAAAAGGAGTTCAACAACATCAAAACAGGTAGGAAACCAGTGACATACTAGCTCCTAAATAAATACTGCTACTGCAAATGGAAACCTATCTTCATTCATGAAATGCCAAAGGAAGAGATAAAAATAACTGGTTTTCCACTATAAAGTGTTGATGTGTAACACCACAAAAGCTGTCATTAGGCTGAAGGCTCCCACCCAACATGTACATCATGTCATCCCATTAAGAGCTGTTTAATTTCCAGCCAACAACACTGCTAAAATGTTTAAGATAATTGGCAGCTGGAAGAGATCCAAAATGCTACATGAAGATGCTTATGTCATAAAAATGATTTTGAATCATTTTGGTCTTCAAAAGACAGAGGATCTCTAAAAAAGAGAGAATTGGTGAAACAGCAGGGTGATCTCAGCATTCTTCTTCTGTGGCAAGGGGTGATGACAGGGACAGAGTGATTTAATACAAATGCTTTTCATCTCATCGATCTGAATTCTGAGTTCTACCATTTCCCTGAAAACACACTCCCCCTTCTTCTGTAAATTCCTGAATAATTTGTGCTTATAATTTAATGTAGGCTATGATAGCATTCCTTCATGGCATATATTTCAGCACTTAGGGCAAAATTTTAAAAATAGAGGCAGGTTTGTTGGGAATAAGAATCCTGCTGGCTTTCAAAGGAGATTTTACTTCTCAGTTGCTCCAGCTTTAGGAAATTCCACACAAAACCAACAAAGTAAAAATAACCCATTTCTGCAGCTCTCCAGGCCACACAGCCCATTAGGCATTAGTAACTTACGTTTGGCAATGAGAAATCGCCTTTCATCACGTTCCTATTAACTTCTTTCTATTAAATTTTTAAAAATACACTACTGAGTTTCATTTTTCCTTCCCTAACTTTTCATTTCTGCTCTACACATTTCTTTTTTTTTTTTTTTTTTTTTGTACTAGACTGCAATGTGAAGATATTTATGAGGTTTCTTTATGAGTCTTTCCTGCTCTTCTAAAGTTTCTGGCTAATACTTTTAGCTACCATCAAGCTCATAGAGATCCTGTTTTACCCCAAGTTAAATACATATCACCCCACTACTCCTTTTACTTATCCAGTTTTGCTCCTGAATGTTGAACTGCTTGCACTCCCCAGAAACACATTTATTCCCCTTAGACATTTTGGTCACAGTCATACTCTATTCTTCTAAGACAAGTTTTCTGGTACAGCAGCAGCAGAACTTTGGCAGCTGTAATTGCTCTTTCATCACTTTATAATTTTATTTCTCATGCTGGAATTTGCCCTTTCTTTAATGGATAGCTTGCAGGTAAAATCAGGGATGCCTTTCTAAAATCTGTGCCATGCTTTCAAAAAAAAAAAACAACCAAGTTCATAATAGGAGAAAAATCTGACCTCTGGGGAGAGCAAATGTGGTTTAAGTTATAGTGAGATTACAATCAAAAAAAATCAGCAAACTTCTGAAATGCTTCATTTCCCCTCCTTGGTTGGTTGCACCATGTTTCGACACCACCTGCTCAGTGTATGCTTGATCCAGGGCATTAAGATGCTGTTTTGACCATAACAAACCATCCAATAAAAATCAATCCTAACCAGGGGAGTTATGATGCAGAGGTCCCGCTGACAGAGCAATCACCCCATCGCTAAGGGCTCCACAGACACTACCAGGAGTACTGCTTATGCACCCCAAGTAACAACGTAGTACAAGCATCACCCCTTAAACCTGCGCCAAATTCGATGCCAGTGGTGACTTCTGTAGAGACATGCATCACTTGTGTCACTGAAAAGTGTAGAGATTTTGGCAACAACATTCATCCCTGACAAATATTCCCCCTGTAACGTCGCACGGATGGTCTCTCCATGGAGATGACCCAAGGATGGATATTGCATTGCTCTGCCCCGGCAGAGCCAGAAACAGGGAAGAGCAAGGATGTCGACTCAGGCAAAGATCATTAGCACAGAGTGCTCTCAAGGAGGCAGACGGGGGAGATTTGCAAAACAAAGAGTTCATTAAAGCCTTGGCTTGTAAACAAGGCATCAGCATACAACTCCCTTTAAATTTGGGCTTAGAAAATCACCCTCCAATCCCAGAAGGATGCAAAATGCTACTTACCATTTTGGTGTCATTTTGAAGACGTGCAAGCTGCTCAGGTGATAGGCTGGGACAGGCCTCATTTAGTCCACTGGAGCTCATAATTACTCCCCCTGAACTCCAAAGAAATATAGATTCTCCTGCAGTTATTTGGGTAAGTGTTTTCTGCAGCGGCATGCCATCTCCCTGAGCACCTGTTCAGCTTTAAAGGGTAACAAGCCAACAGAAGAGTCATTCAGCATCCCTTTCCCGTATTTCCAAAGGACGTGTTTGGGGGTCTTAGAGTCTCAGTGGCTAGACTGGTTGACGATTTGCTTCCCAGAGCAGAGTAGTGGGGAAGATGAACAATTAGAAAAGAAAAGGTAGATATGTAAAGCTTGTCACCATGGAGAATAGGACCAACGTGGTTATTTTGGAGACAAACTTATTAGTGCTGAGTATCTCAGTGCCAAGAAGTTCCCAGCAGCAGAGCAGCTGACAAGGGAAAGCTGCAGAGAATGGACATAGAAAAGAAGAACAAGAAGCCATTTGCAGTTGAATTTTTGTGGGTAATCACAGAGGTGTAGAGGATTCTGCTGGAGGCACCAGGGTGGTGATCTCAGTCCAGCCCTGCTGCCAGCAGGGACAATGCTGCAACTGCAGCAGACTGATGGGAGCTGTGTCTGGGTGAATCATGGAACCCCAGACTGGTTTGGGTGGGAAGAGACATCAAAGATCATCTAGTTCCTCCCCCTTTCCATGGGCAGGGACACCCCTCAGCAGCCCAGGGTGCCCAAAGCCCTATCCAACCTGGCCTTGAACTCTGAAGCAGAGGTGCTTCGGCCCTTGGATCATCTCCGTGGCCTCCTCTGGACTAGGTCCAGCGATTGGAGCATCCCTAGGGATGGGGATCCCTGTGCCAGGGACGCCCCACTCACATGGGGAAAGGCTGTGTCTTAGGGCTAGCCCTTGTCCACAGACCCGCTGTCCCATCAGTCCCAGGCCCTCCCCACACTTGGGGCTGCTCTGTCCCAGGCAGAACTTGGTGTTTGTTCTTGCCAAACATCCTGAGTCTACGGTTAAGAGAAGAGCATCCTTGTTTTATGGCAGAAGTATCAGCTTTCCTGAAGCTGCCTCTGTACAATGCACATACAAAACCACAGAGGTGGTGGTCACACAGAGATGTAGCTCACCAAATCCTGGGCTGTTGCATGTCCTGCTCAGCCATCTGCATCTTGGTGGTCTGTCACAGAAGGGAGACAAAAGACCAAAGTTCTAATAAAAAACCAAAACAACATTTTAATCAGGAGAAAACCACTCCAGCATAAGGGGAAACTTACTGGTGTCCAACCCAAAGTAGTTCTAGTTTTCTTTGAAATACTACAGCCTTTATATTTATTGCCCCATGGTATATACATCCAAAGAAGTAAGACAACACTAACCTCTTGCTCTTTCAGGTCTGTATTGTCCAACTAACACCCATTTCCAACTAATATTACAATGTTTTCTGCAGGTGCAGTGGAGAGAGTAAAGAAAATTAGAGATTACGCCTTTGTGCACTTTAATAAGAGAGAAGATGCAGTTGAAGCTATGAAAGCTTTGAATGGAAAGGTAAAGCTGCCATAAATGTTAATTTGTGGGGTTAATATGCCGTTTATTACAGGCAGCTGAAACAAAGCTGACTGGTTTATTAGCTACGAAACCACCCCAAAGGTGTCAGCCCTATTTTCTCTTTGCATGCTGCTTTTATCATCCGACATTCATTTCTTCAGCAATCCTCACGTACGCAAACTGTTCATTTTGGCTTACTGCTCCTTGCATTCATGCTCAGTGTCTGCCCAGCTCAGACTGTCACTCACCCCTCAGAAAAAGCAGCAGAAGCAAAACTGGAACAAGGATTGCTAGCAAATGAGGGGTTATGGGTTCCTTCGGCTCACACTCACACCCTCGTTCACATCTGCCAAACAAAACACTCGCAGAGCAGCGTGTGAATGGCAAACCAGGACAAACAAGGTCAACCCAAAACATCTGCTCCAAATTCGGATATGGATTTGCAAGGAGGTTTCTGTATTTAGTGCTCCTTGTGCTGCATGTAATTCGCTGTGCAGTAATGCAAGAGCTGTTCCCAAAGAGGTGTTAATCCTGCTCCTATTTTTAGCGCTACCACTGTTCCCTGTAGGAGCACATATAATCGCACTGACATGCTACTTTGCAGGGAAGAGAAGCCTTTTGAATGTTTCACAACTGATAATGCGGTTAAGGAGCAACTCCTGGCAGGGGCCAGGGCTGTGGGCTCATTAAGGCACATTGACCCAGCCAGTGTCTCCTTCTATCTTGGCTGGGCGGGGGGGGCGGAGCGGAATGTGGACAGGGATTTTGGCATTTTAGGTAGTTTTCTCCATCTTCCAGTTTAATCAGCAAACCACGTAGGGAAGCAGCCTCCCTAGGCAGAGCAATCCACGCGCATTCTGGAGACTCACGCTTGTGCTTCTCCCATGCTCTCTCCCCACCACCCTGGTGTGAAGGTGTTGGATGGGTCCCCGATCGAGGTGACGCTAGCCAAACCCGTCGACAAAGACAGCTACGTCAGATACACCCGGGGAACAGGTGGCAGAGGTACCATGCTGCAAGGGGAATACACTTACGCCTTTGGACACGTGTATGATCCTGCTACCGCCTACCTGGGCGCCCCAGTTTTCTACGCACCACAAGCCTACACAGCTATCCCCAGCCTCCACTTCCCTGCCACCAAGGGGCTCAGCAACAGGAGTATCATCCGGCCCCCATCCATCCGAGGTAATTGCCATCATGCCAATACTCAGCTTTAGCAAAACAACTCCTCCGGGACTTGGATGGCCGCTCCTTAGATTTGTATTGAGGGCGTTGGCTTTGCCCTGGATGCTGGACCTACACAGAGCAAAATTTTTAGTCTCTGTCCTTCCCAAAGGTGTTATGATCTTCCATCTGGAAAAGCAGGGAATAAAAAAAAAAAAAAAACAAAACAACACATTTTCCCAGAGCCAGTTTGAAACAGCTTCCAGATTGCCCTACATCCAGCATAAATAAACTATGGATCTTCCTGCTTTTGCCCCAGCAGGAAAGACCAAATAAAACAATTTTTCCCCCTTTAGAGCCAACTCCCTCAACCAGCCACCAGCACGGCTCTTCGCAGTATTTCCTCTTTGCTTTGGAGGTCACAGGGAAATTTTTACCACTCCTGGTGTTTTCTGACCCAAAGCCACGGTGTTTCCCAGGGAGGTCACATTGCAAGGTAGGGAGTTAGTACTGGGATCAAGAAAGCCATTAATTGTGAGTACTCCTGTTTGGGGGGAATCATTAACCTAATAATAAAAATACAGAGCTGGTGAGGCTCTACCTTTGCTCCTGGGTGACTGCAGCTGGGACCAAATCAAGCCCCCATGCTCACGGACCCTCCTGATAAATATCTATTCAGGCATCATTTGGTAACTCCAGAAGTAAGCTTGGGGGCTGGCAAAAAGAAATAAAAACCTTCCTTCCAAAGATGATGCCTGTGGCACTCAGCTTGTCCCCCCAAGCCTGTGGCCAGATCCCACAACAGGAGGGCACCCTGCATGGCACCCCAGTAGGGTTGGTAAGGACCATTCTGGCCAGGTTTTTCCCCCTTCCCAAGGAAGGGTACAGGAATTTCCCTTGTTGCCATCCATATTTTTTCCCACACAGTTGAGACTAGTTCCCATGAAGGGTGCAGATGTGATAGCCCACCAACCCCCTCTTTCCTTGCAGTCTCCCCTGATTCCAAGCAGCGCTCCCCAAACAAAAATGGGAGACTTATGTGGTGGGGGGAAGAATTTGGGTTCACGTAAGCAAGAGATTATATAAAACCTGAATTCCCCAAGAAGGTGAAGTTAAACTGGTTGGTGGCAGGTGATGTCAGCTGTCCCCTCTCTGCCTTTCAGTTATTAATCTGGTTAGAAAGATTTCATCGAATCAAAACTGGCCAGAGAAGATGGAAATTGTATCAGAAAGAAGCAGGGCTTCCCCCTGCCCCCAGCCCCCAAATCCATGTATATGAGCGCAAAAAGAAAGGGTGTCAATGCCAAGCCTGGGTTATCCCAGCAACAGGCTATGGGGGGGCTCTTGCCCATCTTCTTCCTGAACCTGTCAAATGGGGCTAACTTTTCCATTTCAGCAAGAATCAGGGTAATTTTTCCGGTGATTTGATTCAGTTTAATGCCTTCTTACATTCCTAGAAATTTACATGAATGTACCTGTAGGGGCTGCGGGAGTTAGAGGACTGGGAGGTCGCGGCTACCTGGCGTACACGGGCCTGGGGCGCGGATACCAGCTCAAAGGAGAAAAGAGGGGAGAGGACAAACTCTACGACCTCTTGCCAGGAATGGAGCTCACGCCGATGAACCACGTCACGCTAAAGCCCCAAGGGATTAAACTCGCTCCTCAGGTACATGCCCGAAAAAGAGTCAGCACCCTAGCCAGAACTTTTCTTTGCCCCCACCCCCCACCCCTCTGGCTTGAACCTGCACTGGGGACTGATAAATAAATCCCTTCTGGCATCTCAAAGGACATTAACACAAACCACAACAAAACACTTGTTGTTACTTGCAATACTTACCCACCTTGCTGGAGAATAGTGCCCACTCTCCCTTAGAAGAGTTTCCATAATCATAGAATCACAGACTGGTTTGGGTAGGAAGGGATGTCACAGCCCCCCCAGTGCCGCCCTGCCATGGGCAGGGCCACCCCCACCCGCCCACGGTGCCCAAAACCCCATCCAACCTGGCCTTGAACCCTGCCTGGGATCCCAGGGCAGCCCCAGCTTCCCTGGGCACCCTGTGCCAGGGCCTCCCCCATCCCCAGAAAAGATTTCTGCCTCCCAGCTCTTCTCCAGCAGCCCTCCTGCAGCTGAAGGCCATTCCCCTGTCCTGTCCCTCCCAGACCTTGGCACCAGCCCCTCTCCAGCTTTCCTGGAGCCCCTCGAGGGACTGGAAGGGACTCTGAGGTCTCCCCACAGCCTTCGCTTCTCGAGGCTGAACACGCCCAACCCTCTCACAGTCTGTCTCCAGAGCAGAGGTGCTTCAGCCCTTGTATCTCCTCCTCTGGACTCAATCCATGTCCTTCTTGTCCTGTGGACCCCCAAGCTGGACACAGCACTGGAGGGGGGGTCTCCTCAGAGCAGAGCAGAGGGGCAGAAACCCCCCCAGCCCTTGCTAAGGGTGCACTCAATCCCACTGTCCATGTCTCCGACAGAGATGTTAAAGAGTGCCGTTCCTCTGAAGAACATTGTTTGTCACTGGTCTTGGATGGACACTGAGCCATTGACAACAGCTCTTTGAGTGCGACCATCCAGCCAGTTCCTTATCCACAGAGTGGTCCATCTGTTAAATCAATGTCTCTTGAATTTAGAGGCAAGGATGTCATGCAGGACAATGTCAAATGCCCTTGCTGGTGAAGACCAAGGCAAAACATTAGTTATCTCAGCCTTCTCCACATCCTGGGTAACCAGTTCTCCCACCACATTGTGAAGGGGCCCGCATTTTCCCTCTTTTTCATTTCATCACTGATATAGCTATACCAGCTTTCCTCACTGTCCTTGACATTCCTGGCCAGATTTAATTCTATCAGGGTTTTAGCTTTCCTAACCTGGTCCCTGGCTGCTCGGACAGTTTCCCTGTGTTCTTCCCAGGCTACCCACCCCGGCTTCCAGCCTCCCTAGGCTTCCGTTTTGCAGTTACCCATGGGTGCAAAGTGAAATCCAGCTATCGTCTAGGCTGCATGGTTAGGGGCTCCACCAAGGAATGAATGAGCCTCTATAGAAAAATAATATACATTTTAAAATAATTCCTGGGGAAAGGGGTGTTGTCTGCCTGCACAGCCCAGCCCAGTGCAGAAACTTTGCTCGTTCAAGGAGGCTTTTGATGTGGCTGAGTGTGCAGGGCTGGGATCCAGATGAATGGAACAAACTCAGAACAAATTCCTTGAGTTTTATGAGGGTCTGGCTCTTATGGCAACTCCTTTCCCCTGCCATCATCCAAAGCAACACGAGAAACTAACTTCACCTTGAATTTGAAGCACATCTTTGCCTATTAATTCTTCAGTCGCCACAGCATCCGGTTCTTTGCCAAAGTCTATGAGAACATTCTTTTCTCCCCAGAAATCTTGAAAGGGAGTTACTTCTTTTTTTCCTGACAGCAAAATTTCACAGTCCCCTTACTCAATTTTATCGCCATGTAAGAGGTGTGAAATAGCCTGAGTGCTGCTGCACTGCCTTAGGGCAGGTGAAATTCATTTTTTCCTCTTCCCATGCATGCCAGGCCCCCACTGTGTCTACTTCAAATAGCACAGTAACTTGCAGCACTATTTTGGGGGGGGGCACATTATTCTCAGCAGCTGTGCTCACTAATCTCCCCCCCCCGCCCCCCACCGCTACCATTTCACGGCAGCAGGTTTTCAACAGCTACAGTTTGCTTCACGACAGCCTGGTTAATAGGACAGCCTCATTAGTACCTGTCAACTTGGTCAGCCTCTCCCAGCCACTGGGCTGAGACATCTTTGAATGATGGGTTTTGTTCCAGCTGCCCGGCCGGGACGCTTGGTGTTCAGGAGTAGATCTGCCTTCTCCAGGGTTTAAGTGTTGGCGTGACGTTACAGAAACTGACACCCATATAAAGGCGCTGGGACAGCAGGGAACAAGAGTTGCCATAGTCAAGAAATGAAAGGAACTCTTTTATTTGCCCTGCTAAACTTCAGCTGGGGCTATGATTGCAAAATTAAAAGCAGCACTGACATTGAAATTTTACATTTTAATTTTAAATTAAGCGTAAATAAGGTAAACCACAGAAAGACACAGGTTGGAGAGACCTGGGGGTCTCCAGTCTGACCCAACTGCAGCATGGCCAATGTTGCAAAGCCCCAAGACTCAACATCTTCTTGGTTGAGTGTTGAGGGGTCTGGTGGAGCTACTTGAAAAAAAGTAACTAGTAACTGGTCTGAGCACTACTCAGAGGGAAGCACGGGAACACCAATGCTGTGCTCAAATCCATTTGGCACATGCCAAGTGGGTTAATAAATAAATTTTAAAAACCCATTTAAAAAAAATGTTTAAAAGTTAAAAAAAAAAAAAAGGAAAAGAATTACAAAGTCAGAGCATTTCTGGACAGCAATTCCCAATTACCATGGAATAAGCTGTGCTAAGGCTGGGGGCAACATGGTTCAGCATTTCTCTTTCAAACTAGAAGCAGAAATTGCCTATTGAAGCCTGTGTAATTAATTGGATGGAAACACAGCCTTTTTTCTTTCTTTTTTTTTTTTGAAAAAAAGGAGACTATTTGGATTTTTCATGCACTGTAACCCACTAAGGCAGGAGAGCAGCGAAGGTGAATGAATGCAACTCTAGTGCTTTAACTCTGTTAAACAGAAGGGTACAGATAGAGTTTCTGAGGAGAACTGAAGAAAACCTCACTGAAAACAGAACAAACAGTTAATCAGCAAAAGGACAAAGATGTCTGATTTAAGGGGGTAATAATTAACTTCAGGATTTAAATGGATTCCTAAAGCATAAGACATTTAGATTCATCTTATGCTTCAGCACAAACGTAGCATCCTGTCTGCCATATATTTTATTTCCTGGAAGCCCAGTTTATTTTCTGCCACAACACCCCTGAAAACCCTTTGGTGGGAAGGAAGCTGACGGTTGCAGGAGCCAAGCGAGGAGACTATGGTGCAGCAATTAACCCAAGCAAAAATCCCACTTTTCTCCCTTCCAGATCTTAGAAGAAATCTGCCAGAAAAACAACTGGGGACAGCCCGTTTACCAGCTCCACTCTGCAATCGGCCAAGACCAAAGGCAGCTCTTCCTGTACAAAATCACCATCCCTGCCCTCGCCAGCCAGAACCCTGCCATGTACGTAAATATTCGAGGTTTTCTGGGTTTTAGGATTTTAATTTTTTTTAAATGCCATTTTATCTAGAATCTCTCCTCAAAACACAATTGCACGGGCTTCTCTTCCCTCCCCCTCCCCCCACCTTTTTCTTTAATATATATTAGGGAGAAAAACATAAACTAAAATAATAGCAATAAACTAAACCACAGCCCATAAACTAAACTGATCGCCATGTGTCCCATGCTTGGTGCTTGCTCTCCGGTGGTGAGAAGTTTACAGAGAGCCAGAAATAACGAGGCAAAAGGGTGCTTTTTAGTACAAAAATACAAGCGTGTGATAGCTCTTGTGGGGAAAGGCGAGCAGCTCAAAGGAACATGCTGATAAGCTCCAAATATGATTCTAAACATTTCAGACCCAAAGCAATGTTTTGCTGTGTATTTTAAAGGAAAAAACAAACCAAACAAAAAAAAATACCCCCACCCCAGGCTGCAGCAGACTTTCTTTTGGACTGAAAATGCACAACATGCTCTGAAAGGGTGTCGTGTCCAAAATGAGACCCAGGGCTGGCAAATTCACCATAGAAGCCAGACTGCTGTGAGGGGAGTGCTTTTGTTAACACACAGCAAAATCACGCTTCCACTCGATACGCAGGATGATGGTATCTGCGTACAGACCTAAACCTCTTGCAGGAACACCCTAGAGAGAAACCAAACAAGCAAGCTAATGTTTTTGCCGTACTCGCAGACACCCCTTCACGCCACCCAAGCTCAGCGCCTACATCGATGAAGCCAAAACCTACGCAGCTGAATACACCCTTCAGACACTGGGGATTCCCGTGGAGGGAGCAGAAGTGCCTCCTGCAGCGCCAGCTTTTCCAGGTATGGGAAGGTCTGTACAGCAAAGGTCTCCAGGAATACTATTTTTTCCTGCTGCTTCCTTGTGGATATCAAGACTGAACATATTTCTGGCCACTGAGGACAGATTTTGCTGTGCTTCCCGTCCCTGCCCCGTGCCTCTGCCTCATCTCATTATTTATGTATGACATTTTTATTGCCTATGTAGTAATTTATCTATCAATCAGGACTACCCAAATTAGGGTGTACATACCGTAGAGCAGCTCGGCTGGAAGCACCTGGGTTGAGGGGGGTGGGTGTCTCTGGTTCAACCCAGCTCCCAACAGGGTCAGTGTTGCAGACACAGCAGGTTGCTAGGAGCTGTGTCCAGGTAAGTTGGGGCAGTGTCCAAGAATAAGGATCACCCAACTGCTCAGGGCCCCATCCCAGGTACACACCTCTTCTCAGCTCCTTCTAGTCTGTAGATGCCTCTCTTCAACTGAGAGCCCCAGATAGGCTGCAGAAACCAGAACTTGCATCCCTGGTGCCATGTCTGGGATAAGTTCCTTCTCTGGACCTGCTAGCTGTGGTCTGGCCAATGCCACCAAGGATGGATGAGACCTTCTTCACTGCAAAGATACATGGTTGACTAATTCACAGCCCATCCATCCTCCCCCAGCACCCCCAGCTCCCTTTGAACCAACACTTTTGATTTCATCTGACAAAGAAATGACACGACCATGAAAGTTAGGATATGATCCCAGCTCTCGCACCCCAACTGGAAAGAAGAGGTTTGGTTTTTTTCCGGTTTGGGAATTTATACTCAACATCTCTTGCAACTGCCCAGAACAACTTGGGAAGTCATGGAAAACACAGGCTGGGAGCAGGCATCCAGCTCGCAAGCATTACATCTACTGTGCTCTCCAGCATGACGGTTATTCTGATGTAGTGGGAGCAACACATGCCAAGCTGCACATGAGGAATGCATTAGTCAGTACTACTGAGTTGTTTGGAGTGTCTCAAGGATGGATTTTAAAAAAATAAAATAAAAATCTATCCGGCTTCCTGCCACAGGAGTCCACAAAAGCCACAGAAAAATCAATTTGTCTGGGTTTGTGCAGGCTCCGCAGCGTGGAAACCAAATGGGCTCTTTATTGAATCCAGTCTCCACTTACTGCTTAATTATAATCTCTCCTTTTTCTTTCATCCACCCTTATTTATTTGTCTTGGAAACTCAACAAATTGACATACATTAATGTTTCTGATTGCAAAATACACTGGCCCTCGATCAGGGCTTGCTGAAACCCAGCGCTGCTCAGGCCATGCCCAGGTAGCAGCTCATTTCTCTGATGATGGTGGCAGATACACTTTAAATGACAGGTTTCTCAATCCCTCATCAAAACGTTGCATCTCACTTGGCTGATGCAAAAAAGATACTCAAATTATAGCGAATTTCTCGTGTTTTCCTCTAAGGTTAACACCTTCAACCAGGCAGCATGCTCTCAGGGTTGCCCAGTACCTCCATTCCCACTACCAACAGGACCTTGACTCCGACTGACCTTGAGTTGATCCCCTTGCCCAGATGGTTGGTCAGATATTTAGGACCCTGGGAGATGTAGTTTGGCAGCAGAGCCTGGTCCAGAAGAGCTGAAAGGTACCCCAGCTGCTCTTTCCAAATCTGGGCTTCATCTTGATTCTTTCACAACAAAATGTTGTGGTCTGGTCAAGAAGCTGTGCTACCCTGCTTTCAGACAAACCCATTCCAAACAATGTTTTTTTTCCCCAGTGATTCATTTAAACTCAGCAAAGCGAACATTTTCCCATGGAAAAATCTTGAAGTGTTGGAACCACATTTTCCATTAGAAACTGATGGGGGAGGAAAAAAAAAATCCAGTTTACTAAATATTTTCTCCCTGATATTACATAGAGGGAATTTCCCTCGTCTCTAATGCAGCTGTCCTGAATTGCATGTACTTTGTCTATGAAGGTATCAGAGCCTTGTTATGAAACCTGCTCAGATTTCCCCTTTTTAAACAATTTTCATGCCATCCTTGTGTCATGCATGGAAGGACATGTACAGAGCACCTTGAACCCCCCTTAGCTCAGAAATAGCCGAAGCCTAAGGAAAAAAACGTTTAACAGAGAGGGACATTTTTAAGTAGCGTGTTTAACAAATAATAGGTTAGAAAATGCATTGTTGGGTTTTTTTTAATTACCTTTAATGCTGAGAAAAAAAAAAAAAGCCAAAAATTACCAATTTAATTTGATTATTCCCTTTGACAAACTCATTGCTCCCAACATCATTCCCACAGACAGCAGAGTCTTCCCATCAAAAACTATCAGGCGGTGGTGAGTTTTGACTGGTTATTCACTAATTTGAGATTTCCGCCTCCCCTTCCTTTCCCTTGCAGGATATACTATCGCTAATGCAGCCGCGACTGTCACGGCCACTCAGCTCAAACAAGCGGTGACTATGGGACAAGATTTAGCGACGTACGCCACCTACGAAGCCTACCCTGCCTTTGCAGTCGCTGCACGCAGCGATGGCTACGGAGCGTTTTAATCCCGCCGTTCCTCGAGTTCCCTTTACTCGAGCACTAGCAGGAAAAAGAGAAAAAAAGAAAAAAAAATCTCAGTCTGGTAATTCTTACAACTTTGTGATTTTAAACTAATCTGTCGCCTAAGGTTAGATTTTAATCAGGGTTACGTTCTTGGAGTTCTTTAGTTTCATAACAGGATATTAGGTGGGGAAAAGAAGAAATTTTTAAAAAATACATAAATATTGCTCAAAATCAGATTTTTCACACTAGAAAGCAAAACCTCAGCCCAGACAAGGAGTGGTTCTCAGGAGTGTGCGTATACATGTGCGTATGTATACATACACACCCTTGTGTGAGTGTTTACAAGCAACAACCTGTGCTGAAAACAGCTGCTTCCATGGACGCTGTGACACGGGACCCGGGGAAGGATGGGATGCCTCCAGCAAGTCCCTCTGTGCATCAGAAGAGCTCCTCTGTTCACCCCAAAGTTTCTCCAGCCTGGCAGAGCAGCGGGTGGAATGAAAGGATGTCCTTCAGGGATGCAGAGGTCTCTTGCTGCCACCAGCGCTGCGGGGATGCTTTCAGGCATCTCAAGAGCCTTTTAAATTCATTCTGGCACAGCCAAAGAAAAAAGACATTTATCATAATCACATCTGCCCGGCCTAATAGGCTAGTTTGCATGCCCTTGAAGGCTAATTTGATTTTTAAAGCAGGATGCAAGCACCCAGCAGAGTTTCCCCTTCTACTTCCCAGTGATACCTACAAATCAGAAAAGAGAAAAAACCACAGGGGTTGGTTTTGTTTTTTTTTTTTAAACTCCCATCAAACGGGCACATTCAGTAAAAGACAGGAAAACTTTTAGGACTATTAAGGCTGAGGACTAGAAAAGTGCTACTCACTGGGGCCAATTCTCTACTTAACTAGAGCACAAGAGCTCACCGCCGTGGCCCAGTAATAACGGGCACCTCTACAGGGATACAGTTCCATGCAAGGAACCTTTTTGACAGGCTGGAAGGAGCCCTGATGGCCTATCAGGTCTGCTTTGTGCATTAAAGTGAGGCTGCTGGCTGCTGCAATTCCTGCAAGAATTAATTTAGTGGAAGAGGGTTTGCTCCAACAGAAAAGGTGTCTCTCATTTTGGAGGGTGCCGGAGTTGGCGCTGTGTTTGAACACTTTGGGGGCGCTGAGAGCATCCCTGGGTTTACAGCAGGAGGGCATTATCCATTTATTTTTGCCACTGGATTGAGGCAGGAGTAACAATGCTCTAGACCTATAGCAGAAAGCCAGTGTTGAGTAATTACAGAAGACATGTTAATCTTATGTAATATATCTTGCAGAGGAATGCATACTAAGAGAACTTGAATCTGCTCAGTCTAGGATCAAAACCAAAAAATCTTTTGGGGGAGAACTTACAACTGGGTTGATGATGCCCATTGATTCCAACAAACCTGGTCCCAGATTTTTCACCCAGCCTAGATGTGGTACAGTAGAAGCTCTTTCAAGCGGAGCTTTTCCCGTGCTACCCCACAGCTGTACAAAGCACGATGGTCTGTGGCAAAGGTGTTGACTACCTGGAGCTAAGCATTTTCTATTCTCATACTTCGCCTGACTCAGTTTCCCTAGGAATGGAACAAAAAAACATAAGCTGTATAGTTTGTGGTCCTATCAGACCCTTTCTATTTATAAAGTAGCTCATTAAGGTTATCCTAAAGGTATTACAAGCCCTCTGTGGTGGCTGTTTGTCACGCTTGGCTTCACAGAAAATGACACATGTTCACAGAGGGCAAAATAACTGAGAGTGTTATAGGTATCATGGCTTTATTTTCTCTTCTGTCTATGTCTTTTAAGTCATGTTTGATTGCCAACGAGTAACATATCCATGCCCTTCTCTCTCTCCCTAAAAGACTATCGTTGGCAGGAAGTGTTTCTCGCTTTCCATGTTCAGTAACTTTAGTCTGCTCTTTCAGCTATTTATATAAGTTCAGAAAGATGTCAAGGAAAAGGGCAAGAAGCAGTATTAAAAAGTGTGTGCATGAAGCACTTATTTTTATACGCGTAGTACAATGTTTGTATAGAGTTTTAACACTATGAAGTGTGTGTGTGTGGGGAATCACACTATCCACTTACTGGAGGACAATCATATATGTTTAAACAGAATGAAGGGAAAATGGCGTCTCATCCGTTACGAGGAAACGATAACTGGGATTAAATTCTGTGAAGCAAGTCTGTAATTCTAGAGTAATCCAAGGACATTAACTGGACTTTGAAGTACCATTAAAACTTTTTAAACCAACGTACATGCCTCAGTCCTTTTACAGCCCTGGTTTCGTCCGAAAGGGTCAGGCGGTGCATGGTAAATAAGAGCACACTTTGCTCCATAGGGATCGATCTGAGGTCAGACAGGCGAGGCCACGAGCTGCTTGGCAAAGCTGAGGGTGTTATCAACACGCACTTTCGTGACACTTGGCATGCACATGCAGCAGGAAATCAGCAGTGTTTTCCTTTTTTACACTTTTAGGTAAAAAATTAAGGGGTTAGGGTGTTTTTTTATTTCTCCTCACCACCTCTTTGGCCAATATTTATTCATCTGTCAACACCGCAGGAATCACTTCTGCTGTAAGCTTATTACAGTGGTAATACCTTTATCCTTTACCTGATCCCAGTAGATATGTCTCAGGGACAATATTAATAGGAAGACAGCAATGTGCAAAAATAAGATGGGGCATTACGTGATTTAGGGCTGTGAGAGATTGGTCTCTTCTTCGGAAGAGCCTGTTGCCAAGTCACTGATAGGTAAATCAGCTACAGCCCTGGTCATTTTAAGATGAAGATCAGCTACTTGGAAGACCATAATAGTTAAATGACAGAGCAATAGCAATTCCCACTTCCATGCCCAGAATGAGGAGTGGGTTTACACCTTTCCAGAGAGATCCTGAGCCCAAGAAATGAGGGGAGGGATATCTGGTACCTTGCTACCGCCAGCCACGCAACTAATGACCTCCCTACCAAGCCAAAAGAGATTTCACCAAAATAGCTTGACATTGTTCTTACAGACTCACAAAGAGGTCAGCTGTATTCTGGGCTTTAGCAAGAACAGCAGCTCTGCCAGCTCTATTATTTTACCTCATTAGCTTTTCCTGATGTCCTGCTTTCATTTTCTTTGAAATCAGAGCAATGGCAGGATTCGCTTTTGTGCTTTAACGTTTCCCATCCCAGAGAACAGAGATTGCCTCTTTGCTCAGCAGCAGCTGGCTAATCAATTTTGGAGAGCAACAATGATTTTCCAAGAAATCTCAAATCCACAGCCCAGCCTAAAAAACATGATTTCACATTTATAAAGATGTGGGTTCCCAGTTGATGGCAAGACAAAGTCAAAACCCATTTCCATCCTCCATAAAAAAGTCTAACATGTTTGAGCCATCAGTGATGAGAAGATCAATGGCCCAGGAAACTCAGCAAATGGCCACACCTTTGGTTATTTGCAGGGCAGGAGGTACAAAAACTGCGTGTTCCTTCTCCCTTCTTCTAGACAGTGCTTTCCTGGAGGTCTTTCCTGCACAGGCCCTCACAGCTGAGGTGCAAAGTGAAAATAAAACACCACTGAGGATTACACAACTCCACCTCTGGAGCTGGATAGACCCTGAAACATCCTACTCAGAAACTATCTCCAATGCCCCACTGAAACCTCCTCTAGAATTCCATGGGACAAGGTCACCAGTGATATTGAATGGGAGTTGCTTTGTCTTCCAACTTGCATGGTTCCCTTTTCCCACTACCCCAGCTAAATCTCCCATAGAACATCTCATCTTTCCATCAGTTACCTACCTTGGATAACTCTTTTTTGAAGAAAAAACCCCAAACAGTAATATAACACCCCACTCCCAACTTTCGAAGGGTGACATTCCAGACAAGGACTAAAAATCACTGCAGTTCACTAGCTGTCTGGGGGTCAGCCTAGCTCTGGTGCTGCTCATGGCACCCTCATGGGCTGCTCCTTTTTTTCAAGGGCTGGAAATTATTGGGTCCCCCCCTCCAAACCTTGGTCTCAGCTAAGACTGTAATTCTCAGCTGCACTTTAAGCGCTGGTGTGGAAGTTAGACAGCCCCAACCCACCAACACCTCTCCTTCAGGGGCTGCTTGGTGTGGGCTGCTCTCTCCCTGGAGATGCCCTGCCACCTCAAGCTCCTCTATGCGTCCAAAGACTCGTCCTGGCCTGGCTCCAGCTACCTGCAGGACACAGGGACTGCACACATCCAGATTTGTGGCTGGTTAAGAGAAACACTGGAAGAGTGATGCTCCTTGGCCCCCAGATCCACCTCAGCATGCATAGCCCCAAGTTGTGAAGTTGTTAAAAAAGTTGCTAGCTGCTGATGGACCTGCAGAAAGGTTGACCAAAAATATCATCCATGGAACACGTGCAAACAGCACCAGACAACAACAGGGTCAGACAGATCCTAAAATCCTGCATCAAAGCCTGGCAACAGCAGAGGGATTCTCCCCTTTCCCCCCAGAGCCTAGGGTCAGATCCTAATTTAGTATCTCTCCTGCAGCTCCTAACACTGTTAGTGAATTCGGGATGGGTAAGATGCTGTGCCGGAGGGAAACTGTGGCATGACCAAGGTTTGGAAAGGAGCTCTGAAGGAGGTTCAGCCTGCAGACACAAGTTGCTCAAGTTTAAACTAGTTTATATCCTGCGATAAAAATAAATATTAAAGAAAAGAAAAAAAAAGTGGAGTTTTACTTGCCTCCCAAGCATGTAGGCAAGGCACAAATGGCTATACATCGAAGGAGAAGAGCAGAGCGAGGGAAGAGCAACTGTGGTGAGTAATACTATTTTTAACAGCTGGCACGGGGCCCAAATTCCTGAAAATTTTTTTTTCCCTAGGCTTTGGCTGCATCGAGCTTGCTGTCATGTAAAACAGCACTGGCACCTAGTGGCTGTTGGGGCCTGCCATCGCACCCCGAGACTGGAGGAGGGCTGGTTGGCACTCCACGCCAACAGTGGAGGACAACCACAATGCTATTAGAAAACCAAATACAACAAAGGACTTCCTGCAATGGCCTTTCCCACACCGGGGTGGCCTGGAGCTGCTGCTTCCAGACAGGGGGGAAAAAATAACATAAAGAGTTCAAAAAAAGACACAACCCACCAACCCCACCCCAAAAGCTTCAAGAAGCACGTGTCTGCAAATAATGAGTCTGCTCAGAGATGCTCTGGGGCACCAGAGGGACTCTGCAGCAACTCTAATTTTGGCTCTTCCCATGAGAAGCACCAAGTGCCTAAAAACTCTCTTTAGGGGTCAGATGTCCATGTTTCTAGAGGGCAAACCTCACCGATGAGCACATTAACTGCGCAGTTCTATTTTGCCTGCATAAGCCTGTGCAGTACAAGCACTGCTATAAATAAATAAATAATAACCTGCCTTTAGTTTGATGCAATAATGCAAATGAAATTACTTGGAACAATCAGACAAAAAATAGCAAGCAGAGAGAGAGAGGGTTGTTGTTACACTGGGATTCACTGAGCAGCATCATTTTCAGACCAGAAAGCAGCTTCTCTGTCTCACAAAGCTAATTTGACCCCGTTATAAGGGGGGGACAGTGTGTTTCACCATGCACGGCCCCTCAGGACAAGGGAAATGCTCATGCAAGAAACTTTCTGGATCCTTTTGCAACTTGAGCATCGCTGTACTGCTGAGACAGTGGGATGGCCGGAGCAGCATCCTCTGCTGCTGCCTGTGTCCTGCAGCTGCCACCGCTGCCATCAGAGCACTTTTGCCAAGGAGAGCAGGGTGGATGGACCAGCTGGGTGAGTGATTAGGTAAAGGACATTAAGAGCATCTTCAGGGATTTGATTCCCAGTGTTGTTCTTCCAAAGCTCTCTCTTTCCTGACTCGATATTGCAATTGCTTTGAGTTCCTCCGGATGGGGATCTCTGAGACTGATTGCTGCTGGTTTAAAATGAATAATTCATTCTCTCCTACTGATTTTAAAGAGAGGCAAAATTATCTGACTGACGATTCTCTGAAGAATTAAAGAGATTGCATACAAAATTGGTACACTTTGTTGGAGCTTATTAAACATTTACAATTGTTTAGCTGTAAGACACTACAAGAATCCTCAAATCCGGATCTGAAAGGCATCAAGTTCTTTTTGCTATGGTCCCCAGATCTACCAGTGACAGAAGCTGGAACAGACTTGAGGACTGCAGAGCCATCTCTGCTTATGGCACCCCAGGGCTGAGCTGGTGGGAGGACCTTCAGGAGGGATCTACCACCAGGACTGGGTCAAGGCAGTCATGGTTTTGTCCAGCCATGTCCTGAAGTCCCCAGGAGAAGATCCTCTGCTTTTCTGGGGACCTTTCTGTGTTGAAACCCTTTCAGCCAACAGGTTTGGGGACTGTTCTTCTGTCCCTTCAATAGTATCTTCATCCTGAGCTTTGATGAAACCCTCTAATGATCTCCCACAACATGGGTTGGAGAGGCACCACAAGCCCTCCTGGTGACATACCTGTAGGTATTCAGGCTTTGGCCATCAGCTCTGGGCTGCCCTTCATCCAGCCAAAGCCTTCCTACCTTGTGTCCCTCCTGATGCTGAAATGACACAGGCTGAGGTCTGCTCAGAGCTGCCTCACCCACAGCTTTAATTTATCAGTATTGATTTCCATCTGCAGCACCTGAAATATAAACTCATTGCCATGAAATCCAACCCTGATGTAGTTGGACATCGGTTACCTTTCCATAGGAGCTGCAGGTTCTCCCTCACCAACAGGTCCCTTCCAAAATCTCCAGCCCGCACACGGCTCCTGGTGTAACTCCGGCGCCCTCCCATGATACCCTCCTGTTGAAGCAGCCTCTGGCGTCTGTAAGCAGCTTTCTTCTGTCTTTCTGATGTGTTCCAATGTGATTTTTAGACGGTAAAATGCCACCTGCTGACTTTCCCTGTGATCGGAGAGCTGGGCAAGAGCTTAGCACAAGGACAAGAAGTCAGCCCCAAAGTCTTCTTTCCCCAGCAACCTGCCTCTGGACCGTGCCACAGATGCATAAACTCTTCAGGTCATAAAATCAAAGCAAACATATGTAGTCCTTCTAGGGACTTGGTAGCCTCAGCCTCACCTGTAGTTTCTTGAGCCACTTGTATTTATTCGAGAGCTTTCAGAGGGCTTCTCCTCCGTAAACTTGCCCAGCAAACCCTTGAAATGACACAAACTGGCATGTGCTGGGCAGCACCAAACCGGCCTAGCACACTGGTCGGTTCAAAAGCGACAGTTGTGAAAGACAGTAACACAGCCTAGCAGGAAAAAACCCTGCCAGCTCCTTCAATATCTTATTTTGCAAGTGGCTGACCTTCCTTTCCGTACTCGAGACCCTGTATGGCCACTCCTATCTGTGAAACCATGACCACTGATTTGCAGGCAACTAGGCATGATTCACTTTGTATGACACTGTTACCCCACCACCCCCGGTCTAGGGTGGCTTTTAACCCAGAGAATGAATCCGCCAAATATCCTAAACCAGAGTGATTAAATGAAATAATATGCAAACCTTTCTGATGAGTATCTACCCTATTTACCCCTTTTCCACCCTAAGAGGTCAGCTTTGCACTCCATCACACTTGAGGAGTCTTCCTATGCCTTGTAAATTCAACAGCTCTTTCCAGTTTTATGGACTGGGGCCATTTTATGGACTATTTTATGGTCTGGATTAGCTCCCAATACGCACTAATTCTCTCCAAAGGAGCCTTTCACAATCAATAAGCACTTGTTTAATGACTTGTTTTATATATATATATATATATGTATATATGTATGTATAAAGCACCCATCACCATATTGATAAACATCCTTTGGAACCACTCTGACGGCAGAGGTAGGAACAGGAGTCAGCCTGCTGATACCTCAGCCCTGCTGCTCCCAACCAATTTCAAAACAAAACAAAACAAAACAAAACAAAACCAACAAAGCCACAAGCCTTTGCTGCCAGCTCACTCAGCTGCTGTTTAATACTGCTACTCTGTCAGGGTCGGAGTTACATCTTTCACTACAATAAGAATCAACTGCATGGAGATCTGGCCAGGACAGGAACTGCTTGAATGAAAATACATTGGACTAGTGAGAAAGACTTGCAGTGCGAAGGTGAGAACTTTGCAGGAAATTGAGCTCACGCAGCACAGGATGAACAGTAGCACTCAAGGGACAGCAGCGATGTAGAGAGTCATGTATTGTCACAAAAAAGCCTTCCCGTTGTGAACATCACAGATACAGCATTTACTGCTCAAAGGAAACAATTCCTTTAACGGACGAGATCACCTACAGAGCTGTGATTTCAAAGCTTGAAGATGTGCCTTCAAATGGAACAGAGATAGTGTGACTGGTAGACAGCTTTCGCTTGTAGTGCCCGAAGTACCGTATCCTGTAGACGCCGGGCTCTGTGCCATGGGGGATGTGCCATTCGATAGTCACGTTGCTCCGACCAAATAACCCCTTGGTCCAGTAAAACCTAGCAGGCAAGCCAAAAACTTCACTCAGCAAGAAAAAACAATCTTCCTTTGTTTTAATATCCCAAGAGCTCACTAGGTGGAACAAGGTGAATGGACTCCAAGTAAATATGTTTTAAGAGCTTCTTTTAACCTTTCCTCAGATATTTAGGATATAAGAGCTGCAACCAACAAGCCAACTCAAGGTCCAACAGGGCTGGGAAATATCCCAAAAAACAGAAAAACAAGTCACTAGCCCTTTTTGCAGATGAAGGATACTTCTACCAGTGTGTTCTTCCATTCCCAACTCCATATCATAACCCCATACAACATTACCTCCATGAGCTCAGTGTTCCACGCGCAGGGGGGATGCTGCACCAAGAGGATGAGTATTTATTGAAGGTCACAAGCAAAATCTATCATAATTGAGCTCAAGGATTCCAACACCCATTTCCATACCAGACTCCTATTTTCTTTTGTAGACTTCTCATGCAAAACCACTTCTGCTCAACCTCAAAGCTCTACAGACAGCCACACATATCTTTTTTTTTTTTTTCTTTTTGACACCACCAATAAGGGGGACTGCTGGATATCCCCCACAGTCGTGTCTGGGCCAGACGTGAGAGTTACCAGGTCCTACAGAGATAGAACCTCCATTTCAGGGCTTTAACTAAAGGAAGGAATTAGATATTAGGGGGAAGTTTTTTACAGTGGTGAGGTGCTGGAACAGGCTGCCCAGAGAAGTAGTGGATGCCCCGTCCCTGGAAGTGTTCAAGGCCAGGTTGGATGGGGCCCTGGGCAACCTTGTGTAGATCCAGGCCTGGAGGTTGGTGGCCCTGCCTGTGACAGAGGGGTTGGAGCTCTATGATCCTTGGGGTCCCTTCCAACCCAGACCATTCTATGATTCTAAGGAGGTGAACAAAAAAGTTGATTCATCAGCAACAGTAATAAAAGGCTTCCCCATACCAGTCTTACTGAGAAGACCAAAATAAATATTTACAGACATGACTGGGTGAAAAACAGTGAAGCATGGGGGAAATTTGGTTTGGTAAATGGAGACCACAGGCTGACATAGGGCCCATTTATCTGTCTGGTTGCTTTTGCCTGAGGTTTTGGCTGTGGATTGCACTAGCTTGTACTGGGACAAAGATGGTGTTGTCTTGGGAGATCACAGTGAGGTGCCAGCACAAGGCCCAAAGTGGTGGTGGGAGTCTCCATCCTTGAGGATCACTGCGACTCACCTGGATGGGGACCCAAGTAACCTGCCACAGCTCCAATGGAGACCCTGTTAGGAGCTGAGTTGGACCAGAGACCTGCAGGCTGAGCCTGGCTGTAATGACCTAAAGATGCTGCTGGGATAGATCTATGCCAGCTCCCAGCCTGCTCCCTGTCCTACCCTCCAGACTCCATGAACCAGGACCACCACTTTGGGAACTGGGAGGTAGCTCAGATCCCACCTGGGAAGAGGCTTCTCTCAGAGGAGCTCATGGGGCTTTAACCATGTCTTATCTCTGTTGGCTGTTTAGTAAAGGCAGGGCCAGGCAAATTCCTGCCTGCAGCACAGCCCCTCCTCCTGAACAGCCCCAAGAAGCAATTGCTGCCCCCAAGGCAGACACGGGGTGGGGCCAAACACCTCCCCACTGCAAACACCAAGACAGCATCCAGCAAAAGGGCAAGTCTGCACTGAGCTTGTCCCTGCTGCAATGGTGAACACAGGACAAAGGGCAGATAACAGCTATCTCTTTCCCCAAAAGTAAACCTTCATATCTTTTGATCCCTGCAAATATGCAGCTTAGGAATACAGCTGTAAGCTGTTTAATGCATTGCAAGACACAGCTAACAAATGCTACTCCTGCTACTTCGATTGCAATGTCAGTGCATCCAGTGGTATCAAACATTGGTTTTCCCTGTACTAAAAAAACCCCAGTTTGATTCCAGTGATATCTAGTAAGAATGCTTGATGTTCCCTGTCCACATCCCCTTAATTGCTGACGTTTCAAGGTGATGTTTTATAAAGCAACTCTTTTTCATCTTAACAGGACCATCTCCCCTCTCTCTGGTGTTTGGTACTTTCCTGGGGCACCACTGAGACATTATGGTCTGCAGTGGTTTGCCTTCTGGCCCACCCCAGGACAAGGCCAAATAGCTCCTTGTCCTTATCAGCAGAAGCGTTTAAGCATGGTTCAGAGATCCAAAGTCTGACCTTTCTCAAGAAGGAGAAGAAAAAAAAAAAAAGATAAGGAGACTCCTGTCTTTCCAGCATTGTGGCAGCACGTTCTGCACTTTTTTCATCTTCCTGAGTGCCAAGTTATTGACTATTTTCAGTGTTCCTAGCCAAGATTTTTGGGAAATACGTTGGGGTTTTTTGGACTCAGAGGGAAGAAGGCAGGGCTACGTACACGGGTGATAAAATGCCATCACTTCCCTCACTCAGTCAGGGAATTTGGCTGGAAAGGGTGACATCAATGGGAGTGACAAGGTAATGTAGTACAAACGTACTTGGAAATGCTGAGCTCCAAGCACAGGTAGGAATACATCCCCCGTGCTGGGACAGCTCGAGTCCCAGGTACTGGGGTAGGTTCAGAGAGCAGCTGGTTGCACTCGGGCAGAGACAATCACACCCTATCAAATGTTAAATTGATAGGGTAAATAAATCCGGAAGATTTATAGGGTAAATAAACCCAGAAGACCTTCCTCATAGACCCAAGCTGTCAGGAGTGTTGCCTCTCTGACCTCAGACACAATGTGTTTGCACTGGGGCATTGAAAGGTTGGAAGACCCCAAGGCAGATGTTTTTTGAGCATCTGTTTTCTCACAGATGGGTCACAGAAGCAGGTGGGGAAATACCTGGGTTTATTCAAACAGATGAGTAACTCAAAATTGAGTGGTTTGACTAAAGATGCCTTTGGTATTTCTATTACATGTGCTGGCTTCTGCTGTGGCTCTGAAAGGTGACACTGGCTTTGTTGCTTAGTGGATATTTTTCCTTAGGAGTGACATCTCTAACTTTGCTTTCTTACAAACAAAGCTGGCCAGTCCTGCCCTATGAAAACCCTACTGCAGTCAGCCTCTTGTATCTTCTATTTGGTACCTACTCATCAGCATGGTACGGCAGATGGATGGATACATGCTATGAGCAAGTGGAACCATGAACCTTCTGCAATTCTTGCTCTTCCTTCTACCTTTCCCAAACTCATAAGCCTTCATTGCAGAAGCTAGACCCAAGGGGAACTGTAGTGTTCTTGACAAATTCACCACTCAAATATGGACTCATCCATGCCCAGAGGGATGAGATGAACCTGTGCTTGGGATCCCTGAAAAGAAGCCCTTTGGGTTAAACTTTAATTGCTCCATGGAGTGTGTGTAACACTGAAATCTGGTCAGGCCACCCACCTGGTGTCCCAGGAGGCATCGTTCTGTACAACGTCCCAGCTGTCAGAAGTGTTGGTGTATCTCTCCACTGTCAGGAAGTTGTGTTCAGTCTGGAATAAAAATAACAGAGTTAGCCAGACACTGATGGGACAGGAATAGCCCTACATTTCTGTGTCACTTCAGACTGGAGAAGGGACTACAATTTCTGTGTGCTTTACTGGGAAATGCAGCGATTACTAGCACAGATGCTTATACTAAATTTGCACTTTGGCAATGAAAGATAATAAATGGCACAGAGAGTGAGTGAAGAACTTGATTGTTAGAGAATGTACAGGTAAGGTATTGGCTATCGATATCTATGCAAGGTGAGTGATGGGATGAATTAAGCACTCACCTAATTTTCTTTGTTTTGTTAAAATAATGCACCAAGCCAAGAGGGTGGAGACTACAGACAGCACTTGTTTCAGTTGGTGGCACCCATTACCAGACAAGAGTGTCTAGACTAACACATGGCACAGGGGCCTTTGACTACAACAGTATGATATGAATAGTCCGTATCTGACTATAATAAGGACATTGCCCCAAAAGCATTCTGGTGGTATGAATTCCCAAAGCACACGCTGAAGGGAGCAAAAAGCCCTGGAAGCACACGATCCTACGCCTCCTGAAACCTCAACATCAAAGATGAAAATGCTTCAGGCAGAGGCAAGTAACTAAATATTCACTAATCCCGAACATCCCCAATTCCATCGCCGCTGTGTCATATTTACTGCATTCTCTGCAGAGTTCCTGGGGTTTGCACCCACAAAAGTTACTTCAGCAACTTCTCTCTGTGGGAGAAATGGAGATTTAAATTAAAGACTGAGCAGCACACTGCAAATTAAGGACATCCTTTGAAGATGCCACATGAGTTTTTTTAGTGGTTTGGTTGGGCTGTTTTGTGGGGGGAGTTGGTTTTTTGCTTTAAATTATTTAAAATTTCACTTGTTGCAACAGCAATGGAATTTATACTGTAAACTGTAGGCTGGGTAAACTCCATCCTTGCATGTAAGTTCTCTGCATAAAAGAGGGAGGGAAGTAGGTGAGATTTTTAAGAATGCCTCCCTGCCTTCTTCCTACCTTACTGCCAGAGACAGCAGTGAGGTGGATGTCCTTGCTCTGAACACCTTATCTCAATTTCAAGCATTGAAAAAACGAATCCTTTCTGACGTTTCAATTTCATTTACATTCAATTCCACATCAAAGGTGACCTGATTTCTGCTTGTAAAGAAATCACTGTAAAATATTTGTTTATTTAATCGTCAACTGTTGCTTTATGTGGAAGCAGAAGGGGAAATCTTAATGTTGAATAAAGGGCTTTTATTTTCCCCTTCATTCACCCATTTTATGGCATGATACCAGCATGAAAATGCTCTGTCCTTGCCTTTTCAGCCACGATCACTAATAGCAACAAGACCTTTTTGGTCTGAGAGCACCACGACCCTTTAGAAAAACCGTGGATATTTTTCAGACAAGGGGTAAAAATTTAAAGACAATTCCCTGAACAGGTTTCAGCAAATCCTCAAGTCTCTCACCTCTTGGTACTGGCGTCTCACTTCTTGTAGCACATCCCCGAACGTTGTATTTGCCGGTGTGCGATCAGCAGTGAGAGGAGGCACCAAGGTCAGGTTACTCATAGTGAAAAGTGGGGGCTCTGGACCACGTGGCAAATCCCTCACTGTATTCTGGAGAGGGAAGGTGTTCTTGTTATAAGTATGGGTAGATAAATGGTATCCCTCCAGTGAATCATGCCACTGTCGTGGTTCTTTATCCAAGCCCATGGAAATGGAGCAGATTTATGGTGTTTTTTTTCCTCTTGGCAAAAAAGCAGCAACCTCAGGTCATGCTGGAAAGTTGGAGCTACTTATTTCCTAAACTTCTCACTGAACCCCCCCTCCAGAATTTCTCAAGTTAAATGACACACACACACGCCCCCTCCTCCCCATTGCAGGAATTATTTTCATACCAGATGATAATTTCTCAAAGCGGTTTCTTAGGAGAAAAGAGAGGGTACCAATCATGCAGGTTCGCTGAGGAACA
The DNA here is from genome assembly GCA_013400835.1 of Zapornia atra. Lineage (NCBI taxonomy): Eukaryota > Metazoa > Chordata > Aves > Gruiformes > Rallidae > Zapornia > Zapornia atra. The sequence continues at coordinate 65,953 of VZTU01023452.1, forward strand.
AACATGGCCACTACTATTTACAGGATTTATATGTTTCTAGCAGTATTTGGCATATAGAAAATTTTGATTACCGTGGCAATAGCCCTTGCAAGTCCTCTGTACAGCTGAATATAAGCAGAAAGGGTGTGGGGCCCATAAATAGTTGATGCAGCCTCATATCGCTGAACCTAGGAAAGGACAAATTTGGAAAAGGAGGGTTCAAAGCACTCTTCAGCAGCACGTCCTACTGTGCCAAGACAAGATCAGCACCGTACCCACGGGGGTTTATTTACTCCCTTACTGCAAGGGAGACAGCCCAACAACTTGCCTAAGTATTTCTTGCTGCAGTTTCAGGTTACTCTTCATTCTCTAACATCACAAACAGAGAGGACCAGCTGTCACTCTTCCAATTATCACAGCTCTTTTTTAAAAGCTTATGATGTAGGTTATCTCCTTGAGTTGGACAACCCCAGTTCTTCCAACCTTCCCTCCCAAGTTCAGGGTTTCTAAATCGAAGGGGCCCATCCAATGGTCCACATATTCAAAGCACAGCATCTACCATGCCTTTTGAGGACTCTTACAACTTGCAAGCTATATGATGGTCTTTTCCACAGCAACAGGATGCTCCAATACACATCCACCTTGCAACCCTAAATGAAAGGTACTCCAAACATACATAATTTCACATGAATTATCTATCATTCCATATAGCCAAAAGCTGAACTCCAAATCTTTCTTCTTGCAGTTTTGCCACCTTATAAAGATAATTTCTAACTCATCTAAGTCATCCACAGGTTATTGATAGCCCTGAGCTCACAGGAGCTCCCTTCAGTACATCTGACCATTTCCACATTAAAGCATCCATACATGGTCTCTAACTACAGTCAGGAAACCAGCTTGGCCCTTCAACCATGTTGTCTAGGCCACAATAAACAAGAAGACCTGATGATTTCTGCCACAGATTCTTGAGGGTTTTTTGTAGTAAATGAAAGGTACCCCAACCATACGAAATTTCACATAAATTATCATTCCATATAGTCAAAAGCTGAAATCAGTTAAACCACAGTTCGATCCACAGTTTTAACAGTTACCTGGTATTCTTCATAGGTGGTAATGTAATGAGTGTAGACATTGCATAGACCTGCGATTACGACATCCATTCTTGGCGTACCGCTGGAATCAAACTCCTAAGAAAGGAAATAATCTCTTATCTTGTCAGAGCCACTTAATGCACAGTCATATTCTTATAATTGCTGTTGATGCTGCTGTGGTGTACCAGGACAGGAAAAAAAAAAGTTGGGAGGGGGCTGGATGCGCAGGAATGCAACACATGTCATTTGCTTTTATTAATGTCTCATGTTCACTTCCCCCCCCCAAAAAAAGAGGAGAAATGAACTCATACTCCAGTAAATCCACTAAATTTAAAGGGGCTTTTTTTTTTGAAGCTGAGGTCTGTGTGCTCCTAAAAAAAGAATTGGTGCTATAACTATCTAAGGCTCGGTGAGTTGTGGACACAGTCTCTGAGACTACGATTCAGGCTGCAGCCTAGAATAGGATGTATCAATCAGGAAAATAGAAAAAAAAATTACATTTGCCATTTTTTTCCAGTTGTTCTCATGTTGCAAAATCCCAGTAGGGATTAAGGAGATAAACCCTTCCACTCCAGAGACAAAACCACTAGCATCTGTTGCGCCTGGATCCCAGCTGAATTATCTTGTGTTGGCTTAATGGATTGAAACTCGATTGGTTTGCTGCTTATGGGGAGGATTTTCATTTCTCCTGCACATCAGTGGGCACTTGCAAAACACGCCTGAAGCCATTGTGAGAGGGAAACATCTGAGACACGTGAGACCTGTGACCTCAGCTGGGAGGAGAAAGAAACGTGAAGCTCCAGCGCTCTGGAGAAACCTCTTCCTCAGCCACTTACTTTTTTGACAGCTTCCCGTAGCCTGCGTCCGGACATGGTCCTGGGGACATTAAGGGGACACAGTCAGTCTCCAGAAATGCAAGAAAAGTGGAAACAGCAGGTTGGACATGCAGCACACCACCTGAAATTGGCACCACATTTCCAGCACTGCTCAGCATCCCTTAGGGCTTCTCTGCGATAAGGTCAACCAAAACACCTCAAAACATTTTGCATACATCATCACAACCAGTGATGAGGCTGGAAGCACCCCAGGGTGGGATGGCTGAGAAAAAAAGAGTGCTAGAAATAAATTATCCCGTTCAGATTTTCACTGTCGTACTATGAACAGTCAGTGCAATTCATCACCAGGGGAAAAAAGTAAAAATCAAAGTTAAGAGGATCCCTTTGTTTCTCTGAACCTGCATTTCACAATGAACGGTCAACATTGTTTAGGAAGCTTGTTCCCCTCTCATTCATTCCAATGCAATGCACAGAGCAAGACCTAAGCAACACATACGTGAACTCTCCAGGAACAGCGATAATGGCCAGTGATCCAATGGCAGCAATCTGAACATCCACGATGTCAGGGTGCCATGGGTGAGGCCGAGTCATCTGAGGTGAAAAGAAAACGGATATGATTATTGTGGGATAGTGGGGGGGGGGAAAAACAAAAACAACATATATCTATATCTATATCTCCGAAGTGTTTTCCTTCCTACAGTGCCAAAGCAGGCGAATAAATTTATTTCATAGACAGGCACATGAGAGGATGTTTTACATCCACATGTACAGCAAGTTATCTGATTGAAACAGACAGATAAGGCCCATGGAAATGCTGAGTAAGGCAAAAAAAAAAAGGGGTAGCATAAAGCCAAGTGGGTGAATAAGGTCAGGAAAACCCTCACCTGCATGGGGAAGGGATCAATACAGTTTATCTTTTTTAAAAAATAGCTAGATAAAAACTAGTAAAGCTTGTTTAAAGTTAATTAAGAACAACCAGAGCTCAAAGGGTGGCATGGCTCAGGCAAATAAAATGCAAAACAAGCCAAAAAGATGTTTGAGGAGTAATCTACTGGGGGGCAAAACATGAATAACAAAACCTTGTGAAGCACATCAGAAGCAGGAAGCCTGCCACAGCGTCCATAAAAGGATGCTCAAAAGGTGATAAAGTGTAATTTACTTTCAGTAGCACCATCCAGGGCAGAGGAGTTGGGGTGGGAGGACCTCTTTTTATGAGAGGTGAGCTGACTGGACACGAAGTGACACCAGGAAAGCTTTTAAAGAGACCGATGAAAGGAATAACAACGAATCGCCTCATCCAGATGGCATCTCTTCAGTGCTCTAAGGGACCTTGGACACAATCCCACTCCACCACAGTGCATTTGCCTTAATGCCAAGGGAACGGCAGGAGGAAAATGAGGCATCAATTTTCTTCTAAAGTTCTAAGTAGAATTTTGGGAACATTCATTGAGAACAAGCACCAAGTCCTACCCAGGACAGAGCAGCACTGAGCATGGGGATGGGCTAGGGCCAGTGGGACAATAGCTCTGCAGGGGGTAGCCTTGTGAAATGGCCCTTCCCTGGGTGAGCAGGGCATCCCATGGATGGGGACCCGAGTGGTGGAGCATCTCCATCCTTGATGACTGCCTTGAGTTTTTTGCCCTGACATGATCCTGAGCAACCCGCTGTAGCTGTAGGGAGTAGGGCTGTGCTGGAGAACCCCACTCCAGTATATCTTCAGCCTGAGCCTGGTGTGACTCTACCTGTCCATGAGTAAGTCTGGCATTAGTTGATGTTACAACTCACACAACTATCAGACACTTGTATGAACAAGTAGGTAGAAACCTTTGGAGACAACACTGAGAAGGTGGGCAAGTTCACAGAGTTTTCAAAAGGTACCATGACAAGTTAATTCATTTTGCATGGACCACTCTGCCAAATGGCAAAAAGAGAGGTCCTCTCAAGGATTAAGTTAGGACACCAATGTTAGGATGGAAGAGAAATCCACCCAGAGCTATTAAGTTCTGAGCAGAGGATATCCTGAAGCCAGAGACTGCAATGCAGGCAATGCAGAGATCTATGCACCGTTGGCTTTTCCTGACTTCATGCTTTTTCCCTGTGCATCCTGCTCAGGGCTGTTTCTCAGGCAGCGAGTTAGGTTAGGGTGGATCTTCAGCTGGGCTTTTTGACCATAATGAGAGCAGCAGATTTGGTCCCTCTTCCTGGAATATGTGGAAAAGATGCTCTGCAAGAGGAAAGCTTCCACATCCCTCATTCTAATGCAAACTTATGGCAACATTTAATGTTTGCTTTCAAATTTTGTTCCTTTAAAGCCCATGCAGCTCTCTCTTCCTCCTTGTTCTTCACCATACAGTCTGACACAGAGTTTGTCTGTAGCGCACTACCAAAACCAAGCCCAGGTTAGCAATCTCAGAGCACAGACCAATACATCCTTACCTCTCCGGTACTAAAGAGGATTGGCTTGGGTTTGTGGCAGGCTTTCGTTTCATTGGATGGCTCTCCCAGCAGCTGGTCCCGGATTTCATCCCAAAACGGATCCCCTTCTACTGTGCCTTGAAGGGAACACATCTTTTAAATGCTTTTCCTTCAGCTGCCCAGCAGGTATCGGATAGAAAACTCATTTATTAATCCCCCTCTGACTACGTGGAATAAGATATTTCTCAATGGATTCTGACTATGTCCCTTTTCTGGGATGGTTTGAGAAGCCAAGCTGTAGCCCAGCTGAGGTCCACCTTAGAACGAACAAGAAAGGTTGCTTCAAAGTCAGCTTTCCTTTTCCCCACTCCCCATCCAGCACCTTCCTTCCTTCAGAGCGTGGTCATAACCTTCTCCAGAAGCTTTCTGATGAACACAGACAAACTTGTGAGGGTGCTGTAAGATCACACCTTCCTAAAAAAACATCCCTTTGGAGACTGCGGTTCAGCTAGCTGTTGGTGTTCTTAAATGACTCTGGGGTTTCAATCTGTTTGGGGGATCTCTCATGTTCTCTCCATTTGTACAAAGCCATATTGACATCTGCTCCCTAAATTACCTTGTGTGAAGTTGAAAGCCCCTACTCCATCAATAGTCCCGGCAGCAAAGCTGTGTCCTAAGGCTGGTTTGCATGTTTTAACCTTAATCAGAAGGGGGAAAAAAAATTGAAAGAAATGTTTTAAACCAGGTGTGTCAAGTCTTACTGTAAGAATATAACATTTCTTCCTTCCTCACACGTGAGTCCTCCGAGCTCCCACCCTTACCGTGTGTGTGGCATTGAGCTTCACCGAGACATCACTCATGTTCACCCACTGGTGAGCTGAGCTGAGGGTTCCTGTGACCTCCTGGGAAGCCTTTTCGTACAGCTCCTAAGGGACACACAAGGTGGAAATCCTTGAAGAAGAAATCAGGAACCCAGCACTTCCTTGATTGAGCTACATGAATTATTTCTTCATTCCATTGACACCTTACAGTGGCCTCTTGAAGGTGTTAAACCAAGAATGTATTTCCCAAGCTCCTTTGTTTCTATCACCCTGCATTTCACTTTTGGCATTTCTCATGTCCTAGACTAACCAGAAAAAAAAAAGGGGGCTTTTTTTAAATGAGAAAGATGGGCTTTGTTGCATTCATTGCTTTGAAAGTCATGGACCTCGCCATGTGTTTACTATGCAGCTGACAGCTCAGCCATTCAGAGCTTCAGTGAATGGTTTTCTGGCACACATGTTGGTACACAGAAAGTGTTGCCAGGAGCGATGCAGGCTCCTGTGACTGCAGGGAGGAAGAGAAGACACAGCCTTTGAAGGCCAAGTGTCTACAGAATTAAAGACGACAGCAATGTTTTGCCTTGCCATTTGATACACGTGCCAGGCCACCCTGACTGGGGCAATCCTTCAGTTGCGAGTCATGATCAAGCCTGGAGTGACTTCAGGGCAAGAATCTGAAATAGTGATTAAAAGGAAACCACCACCATCGAGCCTCCTGCTCTTACTCCTCTGATGGACCTGTTCCAGTTCCTGCAAGCTGCCATCCCTGAAACAGTGCCAAAAAAAGGTCCTCTTACTAACTACTCTCACATTACATGAAGCTGCAGAAGGGAAACTAGTAAATTGAGGTGACTTTTCAGCCCAAGGACACAGGCGATGTAAGGGAGGAGGCCGTAGTGTGGATGACACCAGCTGAGTAAGTGCAAAGTCAAGCAGTGCAAGATGAGTATCCAAGCTGACGCATTTAACTCACATCTGTGTTAGTTTGGGAGTGCAATGCCAAAGCTGGCCAACAAGGAGCTTGCAGTGCTGTCTCTGGGCTCTTCAACATCAGAGATATTCTCACATCATGACACCTCTGAGACGTGTGCATGGGAAGGAGGGGGAGATTATAAGGGGCAACATCCACATCATTCACAAATAAGGAATACTGAGATCAAAAGCCCAAGCTGGCACTTTCAAATCGCATCACCTTCTATGGTGTATCTGAATAAAAGTGCGTACATTCTGAATAATCAAGAAACTTTTCCTTAAGCATATAAATATGGACTTCAGAGTAACTTAAATCAACAAACATTCACAAAAAGGTGCAAGAAAGTCACTTAGACAAACATGCATTCCTGTAACAGCAGCGTTCACACACACTCAGAAGAAAACATTGCTTACCCGTGCTTTCAAGTAGATGTTTTGCCCTATAATTCTTGTACTGTCAAACATGTCATTCCCAGGACCCATGGCCATGCACATCGTTGCCTGTTAACAGATTTATTTAAATGTTAGTGATTAATTAGTGGGGAGAACACACAGCACTGCGAAGTAGGTTAGCAGGCAAGTGATTGTCATGCTGCAGGAACTAATCACTTCTTGCTAGCCATCTCAGATTTGGGCACCAGGTAACTACATGAACCTTTGCAGCAAGATGAATTTAACTTTGGGCCAAATGACCAGAAAACGGGGTGTATGAGGACAAGATGCAGTAAGCTCCCAAAAAACCTATGCAGAATAGTCCAAAAAGAGGTGTGTATGCACGGGGCAGGAAGGGGGGATATGTCCTCTTCATGCACACTGGTCCATCACATGGCTCTGTATTTGCTGCTCCACCCCGAGTATTCTCCTTATCAGAAGTCAGCATAGGCCAGGCAAGGCATACTTACCCCTCCCACAGGACAGGTGCTCTGTGGGTTATTGCACGACTCCCCCGTGTTTACACAGAACGGGCCTTTGGTGTTGGGCGACACATCTCCCAAGTTGGAGGATGCGAAGGCGGCAACAAAGGAGCCCTGCCAAAACCAGAGGTGGTCAGGTGGATTTCAGTGCCTCGCAGCAGTTGCAGACACCTCCTGCAGCTTCCCCTGCAGCCAGGGCTGGCGTTACTTCACATGATAAGTATGTGATGCCAGTAAACGTTTCTGAAGTGAGCGAGTGACAGAGGATGGGAAGGGGGATTTAGGAGTGTCCCAAGGGCCAGGGACAGGAAGAGGAGGATAGGACACAAGGGATGCAACTGCCATTTCAGAGGGGTCCTCAGACTGCTTTGGTATCCAGACAGCATTTCTTCATCTACCTCTTCCATCTTGACACCAGCTCTCCTGTGCTGCATCCCATCTGACTCGTGTTGCTGGTCAAATGTTAAAAGATGGTTGTAGCACCATGCACAGGACTTTTATTCTGCCAGACTTTCACCACAACTGGTTTACAGGGTGAGAGATATTGAATCTGACTGCAGGAGCTAACATCAAGTGGTACTTGTCAGAAGCAAGGCTGATGACACACCATCAGCTCTATTTGGCTCTCACAGACACTCTTGGGTTTTTTCCCCTCTTTCAGAGATGGGATGCATCAGCACCAGGTATTTTGATCTATTATCAGCTCTTAAAACATTTTCTTGTAAGGCTGCTGGACACAATGTGCCCAGCAGACCATACAGCTAAGTACTGAACCCTGCAACCACTTGCCAGCTTTGCACGCATGTCAACTTGCGCTGACTGGCACCCGTAGTTCTGCGTCAGAGTCGGGCCTTGTTAAATGCTTTTAGATAATCCAGCATTAAAAGAAGGGAGAGATTTTCAACCAGCAATTAGGCTGTTCAAGCATTAAAATAGAAATTGAGCAACTGTTTCGAGGTACATGTGGGAGATAGATACACATGGGATGCCCTCTTAATCAACTCATGTCTCAAAGCATCTGTGAGATGCCTTCATGTCTGTATTTACATTTCAGGGGCACTCTGAGGCAAATCTTCTAGAAAAATGAAAAACAGAAGGCAGAACTGGCTGGAAGCCGTGAGAGATAAGTGGGGCTGACCACAGACTTGATGCCGCACCACAGATGCAATCCCTTTGGATCAAGTATCCCACACATGCCTTTCTAGCATTTCCTATAGTCAAATAAAAATAAATTTAGTTTATTCTTAAAGTCTAAATAAATGCTACTGGTTACTGGTTTAGAAAGTCAAGGGTATGCCTTGCAATTCCTCTCCTCTACAAGAAGGAAGTAAAGAAACCAAAGTGTTCATCCTTGTCCTCCTTTTTCTCTGCATTTACCCTGCTGTCCTACTTGTCTGTTTGAGCGAACTGCTTTGGCCCATAGAAAGCACCAACCATCCCCTCACTGCTGCACCTTTCCCCCAGCCACAGTTATTTTCAGCAGCCTGAAAGCACTCTCACCTCTCCGGGAAGCATCCCCTTGTTCTTCTCCTGTTCGAACAAGTAGGACGCGTAGCCCACGTTGTCGCTGTTCACAAGATGGTTGGTGTTGTTCATGCTGACAGGGTGCACAGCAAACCAGCTGAAGAGGAGTCAGAAAGGCATTTCATTTGGGAAAGGCATTCATTGCATTTCATGTGAGAAAGGCATTGTTGAATCTGCATAGTAGCAATAGGCTTGATCAATCTCTGTATTTGCAACTGCTTTGGGGGAATTTTCTTTGGATGAACACAACTGCAGGCTGTTGGTACCAAGGGATGGATTGACAGAGGCAGAGTGATCCCCATTCTCTCCCTTCCTGACCAGCAGGGCTCATGGCCATGATGGTCCAAGTCTTGGGGCCACAAGAATTTGGCACCATCATTATCAGGGCCACCAAGAGCTATTTCAGACCTGAAGTGAGTCTTTTCTGAGTCCAGAGAACTACATTTTGGATGGACTTTTATTTTCTTGCTTCAAAGAGCCAAAGAGGAGGCAATGTAAAAAGGTGGGCTGGGGAAAGGACCTCTTCAGTTCTTACAAAACAGAAAACTCTCCTCTTCCTCTTAATGCTGTCAGAGTCTTTCCTGTGACTTCTAAACGAGGAAAACATAATTATGGCTTTGTGACTGCACATTGCTTCATCTGCCTGGCCTTGAGCTCTGAACTTCATGCGGCTGAATGCTGCCCCACAGATCTGTTGATAGGACAGGCATCATAAATGCTGCCTGCAGGAATGGCTCACTTCCCATAGAACATTTTGTGTTGAGCAACAGAGGAGCACAAAGGGTCCTGAAGACATCAGGGCTGGCATCTGCTTGGAGTGGCACAGTGACAGCCCCAGAGGGGATTTTTCGGCACCCCCTACAAGGGAAGGCCAGCTATGGTCATCCTGCCCAGGTGCCTTTGGGCCGTGCCAGGAGATGTGTCCAGCTGTAGGTGGGCCAGGTGCTGCCGTACTGCTACAGAACTGTGATTGATGAGGATTTGGAGAAAAACATGTTACTTTGGTGGCCAATACCTGATAAGGCCTAGCTCCTGTCCATTCTCATCCACCATCTTCAGCATCACCATTTCTTTATCCGTGTCGGATGAATACCTGCACGAAAGCAAAGCGGGGAAACCCCATTAGCACCAGAGCCATGGTCACACTGTACGTTGCTCAGACATGTTAAATCTCCACTAGGTTGAGCAAGGAAATGAAGATAGTTTTTTACAGGTATTACCAGAGTGCAGGGAAATCTTAGAGGAGCATCTGAAAATAGCTGTGAAGGCAAGGGAAGAGTTGTTATTGCTGCTGACCTCAGGTGCTGCTTCTCCAGAGGATGGAGAGAGGAGCTCTCTCCAAGTACACACTCATGCACCAAGGATGGCATTTTACCATCTGACCCAAAAGCTAACATCTACTAAAGATTTTGTTTGTTTGTTTGTTTTTAAACAAAGCATAAGGTCATTTGCTTTACCAATGCCTCAAGTGCTTGGAGGGGACAGCCAAAACTTTTGAGCCCACTTTTGCAACTAGTTACTGGGGATACACACTCCCAAGCACCCAGGATGGTGACAGTGTCATTCTGACATGGTCTTGGCTCCACATCTTCAACCATCCCACAAATGACCAGAAGCACCAGCTGCAAAACAACTAGGTCATGGTCCTAACCAAAGGTTCCTCTTCAAGGCTCTGCTTCTCTTCCACTTGAGGAAATGTTACCTGCTTCGTTCAGATGCTGGATTCTCAAGATAGGAGAAGGGACTTCGGTTGATCTGGCTGTTTTCTACAGTACCTCTGTTAATAAAAATCCTTCCTCTCTTCATGTTCTGGTGTGCTATATCAATGCTCTGAAAACCAGGAAGGTAGAGAATGTTGGTCCATGCATGTAAGGCATATACAAGATTATGGGGAAAAATTCTCCTTCCTTGCCTGGGAATGTAGAGGGTTTGTGATTTTTTTTCCTTAAGTAGTGTAGAATTCTAGAAAGTTACGATAATATTTTGAAACCACCCACAACTGTTTCTAAATAATGAGTTCAAGGCTTCTGGGGTTTGATCTGATTTCACTAGCAAGCATAAACCCACCTCCAAGTGCGCTTTAAGACTGCAACCTTTGGAGGTGCTACCATGAACATTGCACCAAGAGTTCCATCAGTCACAAACGCGTCTCTTTCCCACCTTTTCTGTGTTTATCGGCCATGCCTACAGACCAGACACCACCAACCTTTACAATGCCACTGACGAGAGCATTGAGGGACGGTCTGATTAGCCCTTTGCTAGTGATCCAGAAGAGGGTGTACTGGAAGTAGCCACCGGGCCCTGAGTGCGTGTGGGTGCCACTGAGGATGACGTTGTCTTGTCGGTAGAGGTCACCATACTTGCTCTTCAGTTCCTTGAGCACCTAAGAGGAAGGAGGTGGTCCTAAAAAATCCTTTTCATGCCCACAGGCTACGAAGATTTGAATCAGAACCCAACTATTCTATTCATTTTCCTCCTCATTCTTCTCCTTCCACCTGATACTCCCACACTGGTGTCACAACAAGTAGGTTATAGCTGTTGACTTGGCAAGAGCCTGAAAATAATATAATCTGATAAGTGAAGACCTCTGTGGTCAACTTGCAGTGAAACCCAGGTAATCTAAAGAGTCCCTGGTTCTCTGGCATCTCCCTCCTCTGTGGTGCTGGAGACCCAGCATTACACAGACATGACGATAACATATTCATGATTTGAATGTATTTGTGTAATTTTTCCACTAAGAAAAGCATGGTCAAAGTCCAGCCTCATTTGCTGAGGAATCAAAAGTTCTTCAGCAGAGACACGGCATCTCTCCAAGATCGTGCTGCAAAGAGATCCCAAAGCAAACGATCAACATGCTTCCATGCTCGATGTTACTTAGCAGTGACTACAACCTTACTGCTGATACCAGCAACAACCCAAACCATGCCAGCCACTCATTTCCAGTCATGTACCTCCAGCCTCACTCTCTGAGACACCATTCCTATGTCAGCGCTGACAAACACTATTCGTTTGGAGTCATCAAGGTCTGCCACGATGAAGGCTCGGCTGTAGAGGCGCATGAGAAGCCCGCCGCCCACCTGGTCTGGATTGGCATATCCCATCTGGAAGGGAAGAGCTCCATCAAGCCCACGCAGCCGAAATTCTGAGCGGTACATTCATTTGCATACATTTTTCTATGTAGATTTGTTAAAAGGTCAGAGAGCTCATTCAGCACATGAACATAGAGCTGCAACTGCCTTGCCCTGTGACTGCAAGATACCAGACCGGTTTGGATTGGAAGGGACCTCAGAGATCATCCAGTTCCGACCTCCTGCCCATGGGCAGGGACACCCTCCACTAGATCAGGTTACTCAAAGCCTCAAAGAAATGTCACCTAATGTTTCAAGACAACAGCCATTTGGCAAGGCAGAGCCCCTAAACCAGAAGCCCTGCAAAAATACTCAGAGACAATGAAAGCCAGTGTTTCGCCAGCCCCATATTTCCATTTTCCCAACTTACCAGAGGAATTTCTGCCACAGGTCCCGTGCAGTCAGCTCGGCCTACACCCAGTAAGTAGTTCGATATTGTTTCACCAGAATCTATAATAAGGATAAAGAATAGATTAGTGGACACGTGAGCCAGCCAAATCAGGGACAGAAGAGGCAACCCCGCTTTTTAAAGAGATTGCATGCCAGAAACCTGCTCAACATCCCCAGAAGCACTCAGCAGGCCTGTGGACAAGGAGATGCAGCTGATGGTCTGCTCAGGTTTCCAGTGGGCTGTGAACACGGTCAAAGTGTGCTGAGAATGTTAGGTCATTCGGGGTGGTAAAGGGTGGACCAGGCATGAAGAAATGCAGAGGGACCTCATACAACAAGCTTACTAGACTGTGTAAAAAGTGTTGTGATTCACAGTGAGAGAAACAAGCCTAGCTTCACCGATCAAGCTCTCCAAGCCCATCATGGCCACGAGAGAAAAAAATCTGAGGGTGTAAGAGCTGCTTTCACACAAAAAAATCATCTCAGCAGCAGTGAGAAAAAGGGGATGGCGTGTCAGGAGCTACCAGGAAAGGACTAGAGAAGAAAGAGGGGCACATTGATATGTCTCCTGGGGCCTCTGATGTGTCTCATGTCCAGCACCAGTGCCCTGGTCTCAAAAAAAAAAAAGAAAAAAAAAAATCACAGCAGAGCCAGCAGAAGCTCTGAAAAGGGAAAAGCAGCTCTGGGCAATGAAAGTGGTGAGGAAAAGAACTCCTGAAGGAAATTGTGTCTCATCCCAGCTATCATGAAGGTGCAGAAGTCTTTCTACAGGATGAATAAAGTACCTGGAAAAACTCATGGGAGAAATGCCATTGATTTTTCAATAAACAAATAAACAAATAAATAAATGTGGGGGTTTTTTTTTTAAGAAAACTCACATCTCAGGAAATCCCAGAGCTGCAAATCATGGGAGGCTGAGCTGACACTGTGGGAAACATACTTCTACGTGCATGACATGTTCTCTCAGTCTTCCCCAGTCAGCTGCTGCTGCTCGAGGCAGGGCATCGGGATAAGGGACCGCTCGGTCTTCAGCCTGGCATTCCCTAGGCCATCACTTGCAGCCAAGGAGCAGTGACACACTGACACTGGCCACAGACTGGCCACAGGGCACTCCTCTTGCTTAAAAGGGCATGAGCGAGCAGGTGACCCATTCAAATTATGGTTCCTCCACCTCCTCCAAGGGCACAGAGAAAAATCGCTCATGCAAAACTCTTACGTGCTACTGCCTAAAACCATGAAGAAAATGCAAACTACATTCAATTCAAGGTCAAAGTCTAGAAATTGGAAGGTCCCAGTGGTGACCCGCCAGGTGATGCCCTATCCAGGGCAGGGGAGACCCTTCCTGTCACATGGAAACACTAAAGCTTCAAAGTGTTTTCTTTCCCTGTGAGATATTGCCTCTCCAGAGGACAAGCCTGGGGGTACATTAGAAGTGAATCAACCACTAACTTTGGGCAGCTCCTGACACCCACCTGCCCCATGCCTGGTGATGGGGTTGGATGTGTAAATGGGCTGTGATGGGATTGTAACAGCTGTGAAGCCCCTTGATGCAGTGCTAAGGGCTCTTGGGACCCCTGCCACCAGATGGAGAGAGGCAGCAGCCTCAAAACTGTGCCTTTGCATCCCAAGCACTGGGTTTGACCACCATGCTCCTGTCACAGAGGCCACCAACAGCGCCACACCATAGCTTATGGATTGTGAAAGCTCAGGAGTGGCCCAGGGACCCTCTCCCTGTATCCCTTTGATTTAAATTCCTGCACTGGACACACACTCAAGCAGGGTGTGATGGCAGGACTGAACTTGCCTTTCCTCTCTTTAGTGACGAAGTGAAGGACGAGCAGCACCACAGTCACTGCTATCATCAACACCAGGCAAACGATGAGGATCACCTCCAGGCGGGAGAAGGAGCACTTGGACCTCTTCCCACACATGGTTGGCAGCCCTGTGAAAGCAGAAAGGAGCTCATGGGGAAGGCAAGCAGCAGCCCCCATGTCGGGCACATCCCACCCAGAGCAGCACCTCGCACCCTCAGAGATATGGTGATGCTTTGTGCCCCCATCCCAGTGCCGGGGCTGGCAGCAGCAGCAGTAAGGATGGGCAGCAGGGATGTATTTTTCAACCTGCTTAAGACAGCAAAAACATATCTCCTGAGAGCAGCAATCGCTCCCTGTCACGAGGCCCGATAAGACAAGGCGAGAGGCTGAATTACCGACCCCTCGTTTCCCGGGACGCTTCGCTTTCTCTTTAAAGAAATCTTTTACATAAAGCCCCCAGTCTCCCACCTGATCCTATGTCTAGTGAGTGGCTGAGTGGGATGTGGCCGCCTGAAGCATTGCGGCTTTCCTGCTGCCCACGTGCTCCAGGAGCATCGGAAAACAACACTGTCACCACCACAGGAGGTCAGTTTAGGAACCTCCACATTTGTGAGTGGAACTTGCGCCCTGGTGCACATCCAAGTGCAGCCCATTAGAAAACACAGCAGCTGTGACAGCTTTCCAGGGTGAGACTGCGTGTTTAGATGCCAGCTTTCAGCACATGTGGATCTCCTTGGGTTTGGTGTCTGCATTTTGTTCTTCCTTCTTGGACAGAGGTTAATTTTGGGTTAAAGATTAACAAAAAAAAATAATATTCAGAATGTGACTGTGGGGAAATACATGCTTTCCCCCTTGGATAAAAGCTCTGACTCGTCCTGCTCTGGCACCTGAGGTTTGTGTCAAGGGCTTCAGATGTGCCTGGGGGGAAGTGGCACTTGTAGCAAAGCTTTGCCCTTTCTGTAAGCATCTATTCAAGGTAGAAATAATCCTTTAAAATAGCTTTGGGCATTTCCACGTGCCCTTATATGTGTCAGTAGGTAAAACTCACTGCCAAGCCCGTTTCTCTGCCTGTGAAACAATCACACAACTTTCCTGGAAGTAGCATCTGGCTTACGGCAGGTCTGACATGGAGTTTGGTAAAGCTCATGCCTGCAAGCTATTCCCCGGAGGTGACACACCCTGGAAACACTGAACCTGCAGAAAATAACCACCAAAACAAGCATCTGTTGTCTTGGAGAGGTGGCAGTGAGAAACAGCATCACCAGATAGCCAAAAGATCATCCAGGCTTGCTACGGGTGACCTTTCTTGCCAGCTTCTTACTGGTAAGCCGCCGCAGCTGTGGTCACTGCTGAACTGCACCTACTGAATTTTCTACCAGTGACAAATCCAATACTGCAGGTTTCCTTCCCCCTCCTTCTCCTTCCCCAGGCACCGGCACGGGCAGCCAGCCGCACAGCACCGCGACCCATCCAGGCGAGCAGTGTCACAGCACCAGCCCCCAAGCACATCTGCGTGACGCCAGGTCACAGGTGACTCAGCTGACAAATTCCAAAAGAAGAACTAGGAGTCCTGTGGAGCCCCCGGTGAAACCCCATGCAGACTCACCTGAGATCCCTCGTGTGTCCCGAGTGTCCAGAGAAACACCTCCCAGCCGGCGACCTGGTTCAAGCTGAAAAGTTCAGCTTGAGAATTATCACTGTCACAGCCCCATGAGTCAAGCCCTGCACAAGATAAGAAGCAGCCAATCAATACATTTTACTGCACAAGATGAAAGGTGTTTGGGGTTTCTTTTTTTTTCTTCCCCCCTCGGTGCATTTATTTTAAGTTACAAACAGCTCCTACTTCTCTAAAATAACTTCTATGGGATGGCAGAGATAAGCTCTGGTGCAGGAGGAATTTGGGAATGGGACTTTTCCCCCTCATCTTTGCTTCATCACAGCTTGCCCAGCCCTTGGGGATGGCTCCTGCTTCCCATCTGGCCATGACTCCCAATTCTCATGGAAGATCAGTCCACAGGTTTTCCAAACCCTACTAGAAGAACAACTTGAACACAGTATTTATTGTGTTTTAAGTGCCTTCTATTCATGCATTTTTATTTGTTTTAAAAATTATTCATTAAAAATATAGCCTATTCCACCGGTTTTCCTTTTGAGTCCCGGATAGGTTGCAACATGCATAACTTGCCAGCTGCTAAAGCACACATCATCTGGAGGGTTTTGACTGTTTCCTCTTCCCAAACACAACAGGACCCATCATATCCCTCAGAAAGTGGCTGCTTGCTCTTGCTGTCAAGGGGGATGAAAGACCCCACGAGTGCTACCCTCTCGCTTCCCCACAGCACCCATGTGTTTCGGTGGGAATTTCAGGCTGGGGTTCACCTCTAACATACTCCTTCCCACTCAGCTTCCAGCAGGCAAACATCTCAAGACCTTCAGTTTTCCTTTTCCACCACTGTTCCTTTTGTGCACCCCAACCCAAGGGTTAATATTCCAGCTAGCTCCAAGCGCATGCAGCCCGAGTCATCGCTTCAAGGTCACGCTCAGTATCGCTTTTTGACTCAGCGCTTTTTGGGCCAGCTGCTGGAGAGAAGCAAGGTTTTCTGATACGTTATCTCCTCACTGCAATACCAAAGGGACACACTTGCCCCTGCTGTCTGTGGAAGAACAACCTGCTTTGCCATGTAGGCTGACAGAGAGCCCCCCTGGCCATCCCTGTACTGCTGGGAACACCCTGGCGTGGGTTGCAAGATTGCCCCAAATTGTGCACTAGCCTTGGAGGAAACTGAAGAGCCTTGTTTGACTAAACCATGGGTGGTCAATCACTCTGCTGTCAGGGGTCCTGGGACAGAGATGAGCCAGAAGTAGGTTGTGCATTGGCAGGAGGAACAAGAACTCTTCCTGGAGGTGGTGTATTTGCAAGAGCATCATGAAAACTTAAGAAATTGAGTTTTAAGGAGTTGGTATAGTGATGGTGTGTCCTGCCAGCCTCACTCCATGAAATGCAAAGAACCAAGGAAAAGACACCACTGTGGCTCTATCAATCCAGAAAGGACAACCCAGCAGCTGCTGGGAAAGTTTAATAGCAGCTCAAAATATTATTTCAGAGAATGCCTTAAATGCTTTCCATTCAAAAAGACTGCTCAGTGAGGTTATGGGGACCCACAGTTCCCCATCTCCCCCAGGTGGTGTGACCATGTCAACTCACCTTGGCTCAGGACTGCAGAAGCCACAAGCTTTTTGGTACAGATGTGGGTCTTTCTGGACTGCAAAGACCTCAGCTGAAGTGCCAAGGGGTTGGTAAATCCCCCTGAACTCCTTTCCTTCCTGGAGTTCTCCTTCAACCCAGTGCCTCCAGAGAAGGTGGATTACCGAGCTGGTGTCAAGGAAGAAGTTTATGGAACTCACTGAGCCCATCACACCACAGTGCAACAGGTACCACAGAGCCCCTCAAAGCCACTGTCAACCTAGCGAGAAACAATGCCAAACAAGCTCAAAAGAGATGTCCTGTAAGTGCTTACAGCACTTCACAAAACAAACTCTCCCCAGTGGTTTCTGTACTTCATGCCTACCACATCAGACAGGTCACCACCACAACCACCACGAGGAAGGACCGTGATCCCGCCAGAGACACAGTGTTTACCCCAAAGCAGCTGCAACACTGGAGCACTTAGCCCAAAAAAGTAACCCCCCCACACAAACGATGTCCTGTCAGAAGCAGAATGCTCATGAACCTGCTCATTAATCACTGACGGTTGAAATCAGTAACTCTTGAGATTCAGACTGGAAGGAAAACAGAGCCTGGGAAGCAACAATAGTTGCAGTTGTAGGAGTCAGGGCATCCCTGGAATTATGCTCCATGTTGGACGTGGGATCAAATATGGGATTTGCAAGCAGGCACATGTGCCACATCCATGCAGAGCCACAAATATTATTTCTTTTGTGAGGCCCATGCCTGGCCATGCCTGGGCAGCCTGGCCCTAACACATCAGTCCTGGCAGGTATCACATCGTAACATGCCAAGTTACCTAATCGCCAGATGAATGGATTCCCACAGCTCATCCTCTTTCCCAAGATCAAGGCTCCTCCAACTTCTCATTCTGTGCTAAATAAGACTCGAGAAAGTTATGTTTCATCTGTAATACTTATCCCACTGAAAAATTCCCTCAGGCTGCAGAGGGGAAGGATGTGCCGTGCCATCAGTGCTTCGCTGTTGCCTCTCCCACTCAAGGGAACCAGCCTGAAGGCCCGCTGCTTTCCTCTTCCTCCCCTCTCCTTCTCATGGCGTAACGGTGAGGTGTTTTTCTGGCTTTAATAGCTGCTCTTGTGCGAGCTCCTTCCAAACAGAGGCTCAGGGTGGCTGCAGCCTAACCTGGGCGTGCTGTAGACCTCCGGCCAAAGCCACAAGGCTCCTCACAACAGGGACTTTTGATGCTGGGAAAGCAGGATGCGATTGCAACGGGGGGCGGTTTGTCATCCTTAGGAATAGAGCTGCCTTTGCTGTCAGCTGCTGAAACCAAACAAGCAGAATGGAAACATCCCCTGTTCAAAACAGTAAATAAATGTAATGATTTAAGCAGTGAGGATTAAAGAACAACTGTCTTTGCCGAGGTAAGCGAACAAAACCCTTCCCCTGAAGGAGCTCTGATGTGGCTCCTCATCATTGTTGTGACAGCAACCCGACCATCCCATTTTTCCATGCCTGACTGAGTTTCAGGTGATGGACTGGAGACAACTCAGCATGAACAGCCCAGAGCCAAAGCACACGCTGCTCATCTGCATCATCATTAAAACTTCATTTTCTACAAGCAAGTCCGTCCCTGTGTTTGGGGAGGAGCAACCCAACGGCTGCTTTGTGCTTGCAAACCACAGCTGCCTCATCCACCTCCATCTGCTGGACAAAGTGGGTGGGTTCTTGGACATCTTCAGAAGGCCCTTCTGGAGATAGACACCAATTCTGCTGCCTTTCCATCAATTCAATTCATAAAACAAGGAGTCCAGGCGAGCCCCACCAGCTGGTAAAACTCACTGCATGCACAGAGCTGGGAAGAAGACAGATCTTCTGCATCATCCAACTGAGTTTTTGTTTGCCTGTGCTGGGAAGTATCAAAAGAGTGGATGAGTAACGAAGGGACCAACGTTTCCTTTAATTCTTTTTTTTTAAAGATTAAAATGCACTGTGCTGCCCAGGTTTAGCTTTTTCTTTCTTACACTGGAACATTTTGTGCTGCCATCTACAAAACCAGGAAGTCTGGCTGGAACCAGCTACATCAACCCTGAGTTTTTCTTGGGGGGGGAGGGCAAATCTGCTTTTTTCCCCGGGAAGCCAGTCGGATCTGCCACCCCTGAGCTGAGAGAGCTTGTTCCATCATGCCCAACAGGTCTTTTGGCTGTGGATGCACCCCTTGCCTGCTTACTGGAGCTGCCTGAGCTTGGGTGATGCAAGGAAACCTGGCTAAAGCTGGCGCTTAATGCATCACCTCAGCACAGGACCCCTTGCTCTGGGTACAGCTGAACCCTAAAACTTCAGCAGGGAAACAAGAAAAGGACAAAAAGGGACAGAAATCCAGAAGAGGAGACCCACAAAGAGCTGCCCAACAAAACCCCGCTGCAGCCCCAGCACTGGGCTGCCCAGTGTCCCTTGAGGGCCTTGAGCCCAAGCCTCTGCCCCTGCACACACTAAGCAGCTGGCTGGGGGTAAAAATCTTCTCCAGGGCAGACTCCAACAGCTCTGTGGGATGCTGCACTTGGGTACTTGTGGCTTTATGCTGTGTTGTGGAAGTGCTGTGGGACCGTGGTATAGCCAAGAGCCGCTCCTGGTAGTGGGATTAGACCTATTTGCAGTGGGGTTTCCACCAAACATCATCCAGACCTTGTCCTGGGATACGGTGTGAGCAAGAACTCTCCTGCTTTTCCAGACAACCAAGTCCTGGTGAGCTTTTGCCTCTAATCCCCCATGGATGTTCAGATGTGGGAACAGACAAAACTTCCCCAGGCCATGTGCCTTAAATCTACCCCCAGATGAAATGCAAATGGGCTAAAGCTTCACTGTGGATAGAAAACATTTTGCCATCAATCATCAGTAGTCAGCATGGATTCACCAAGGGGAAATCGTGCTTGACCAATCTCATAGCCTTCTACGATCTCATAACAGGCTGGGTAGATGGAGGGAGAGCAGTGGATGTCATCTACCTTGACTTCAGCAGGGCCTTTGCTACTGTTTCCCATGACATCCTGATAGCAAAGCTGAGAAAGCATGGGATAGATGAGTGGACAATGAGGCGGGTTGAGAATTGGCTGTTGGAACGAGCCCAGAGGGTTGTGATTCGAGGAGCAGAGTCTGACTGGAGGCCTGTGACTAGTGGTGTTCCCTAGGGCTCGGTGTTGGGTCCAGTCCTGTTTAATATCTTCATTGACGACCTTGATGAGGGAACAGCATCCACCCTCAGCAAGTGCCGATGATACAAAGCTGAGAGGGGTGGCTGACACGCAGGACACTGCGCTGCCATCCAGAGAGACCTGGACAGGCTGGAGAGCTGGGCTGGGAGAAACCAGTTGAAGTTCAACAAAAGCAAGTGTAAAGTCTTGCACCTGGGAAGGAACAACCATTTGTATCAGTACAGGCTGGGGGATGACCTGCTGGAGAAGAGCTCAGTGGAGAAGGACCTGGGGGTCCTGGTAGATGACAGGTTGGCCATGAGCCAGCAGTGTGCCATGGTGGCTAGGAGAGCCAATGGGATCCTGGGGTGCATCCGGAGGAGTGTAGCCAGCAGGTCAAAGGAGGTGATCCTCCCCCTCTACTCTGCCCTGGTCAGGCCCCACCTGGAGTATTGTGTCCAGTTCTGGGCTCCTTGGTTTAAAAAGGACAGGGATCTCCTGGAGAGAGTCCAGAGAAGGGCTACGAAGATGATTAGGGGCCTGGAGCATCTCCCCTATGAGGATAGGCTGAGTAAGTTGGGACTCTTCAGCCTTGAGAAGAGAAGACTAAGGGGGGACCTAATTAAAGTCTGTAATTATCTTAAGCAGGGGATGCAGGGGGAATTGGCCAGCCCCTTTTCAGTGTCTGTGGGGACAGGACAAGGGGCAATGGCTGCAAGTTGGAGCACAGGAAGTTCTGCACCAACATGGGGAAGAACTTTTTCACAGTGAGGGTGACAGAGCCCTGGGACAGGCTGCCCAGGGAGGTGGTGGAGTCTCCTTCTCTGGAGATATTCAAGACCCGTCTGGACGCCTATCTGAGTGATATGTCCTAGGGAGCCTGCTTTGGCAGGGGGGTTGGACCCGATGATCTCTTGAGGTCCCTTACAACCCCTACGATTCTATGATTCTATGATTTGCAGCAGCAGCCAAGGGCCAAACATGCGTTCTCTCTCTCATACGTAATGCTGCTGCTTTCGAACCTGCGCATCCCTCCCAGTGTCCTGCTAGCCTGGCTGAGGTTTCCCATGAGCTGAAATGCAGGGTGACATCATGAAATGGTCGTGTGACAAGGCACGGGCCGGTCATCCCTTCCACAGGATGCGTGGGGGTTAGAAGCCAACAGACATAGAGAAGTGCTGCGTTTCCATCGCCCAGAGGAGCAGCACAAACCGAAAAAGGAGGGCACTGGCACAAGCATTAAAATCTTTGCCAAAACAGTAATTTAACACACAGAAAAGGGAAAAAAAAAGTCCTCTAGAGCATCATAAATAGGTCCGAGGGAGAGAGCCGGTGGCAAAGCTCTTGCAGCAAGTTTTCCCCGTCGTGTTAAGGGGGACAGGAGCAACTCCAAAGCAGCTGGACCCCACAGAACTGCCCAGACGATTGCCCGTGTCATCAGAGGGATCAAGGAAGACATCCTTGTTCTCACAGAGATCTTTCAAGAGTAGAGTTGGTTAAGAGATTTCTAATTCCAGGCTGGCAACACGTTAAGTGCGCATAAGCATGGGAGACACCAGAATAAACCTCAGAGCAGCCGATGCTGCCTTCAGCCCAGCGTCTCCTGGCCAAAGCACGTTCCCCCATTCCCCCCCCCTTCCCTGACCACCAACAGGATCACAAGGTGGTTGGAGGCATTTGGAAGCACGTGTTGGAAAACCAACGCTTTGGTGACAGAATCATCTTCATCTGCACCCAAACCAGGGTTTATGGGAGTCGCTTTTGGGCCCTGGATGGTGCTTTGCTCACACGCGCAGTGGCAGCCCCACGGGCATGGCACTTACCTGGGGTGTGGGACAGCACAGGAAAGCGTCGCTCTGGGCAAGAGCCAAGCAGCACGTGCAAAGCGGAAGAGCTCTGGCACAAGACTGGGAAACCCTTCTTAATGCCGGCAACGCAGGACCGAGCAGACCCTTCCCAAGCTAACTCCTGATGGCTTTTCCTGGGCAAAAATTGGAGAATGAGTAAGGTGGGCTGCTGTATGCCCACCCATGCCTACACACCAACCCCCTGCCAGCAAGAGCACCCACCCGGTCCCGCGGTGCTGCTGCTGGAAACTACCTGCAGTCAAGGTGTAGGACCCCCACTGCTCCCAGACCTTGCTAGAGACACGCTTGTTTATTTAAACAAGGCTGTGGAGCGGATGTGCCCAAACCCTGGTGCTCCCCAGCCCGCCCTGCCAGGCCCACGCAGAGAACCAGTGGCAGAAATGACATGAAGAGGATACACCAACACTGGGAAATTGGTATTAATTTCCTATGAGGAAGATGTGTGTACTTGCCGGGTTAGGGAGGAGATGCACGAGGACACCACACTGCACCACACGAAGGGTTTGTCTCAATTTCGGTTGCTGCACTCTGGAAGCAGACTTCAGCAAACGGTCCAAAGGAAACCACAAGATGTCCTTTTCCAGCCTCTTCTGTTGGGAGATCCCTCCTCCGGATTTCAGCCTCCATGAACTGGACAATGGGCTAAAGTTCACCAGGCAGTTCTGCCTTTGAACCTGCCCTCCTACAGGCACCCTAAACCCCATCAACTCAGTCTTCAAGTCAAGAGAAGACAATCTTACTGGCACTACATAGGACAAGCTGTTAGCTCTGCTTCAACCAACGCTAGACAAGACCCCACCACGGGTCTTTTACCAGCTTCCTTGCTCCGCACAGGCAGGTGTTTGCTCTGCTCACCTCTCTGACAGCTAGCGGTGGGAAAGGTCTACCGGCACCCAAGCAGCACATGCTTCCTTACCCAAGGTAGATGCATGCAACACACCCATGTGCCAGTGCCCCAGGGCAAGGGGACAACTATCTCCTGACTCTAATTGGAAACAGATTGTCCCTGGAAGCTCCTCAAGGCTCTTACCCTAGAAATACAAAGTTCAAATGGTGAGCATGGGCATTCAAAGTCTCTTGGTGAGCACCACACCACCCCTTGGCTACGCTATTCCAGAGAGTTCCAAGGCAGAAGAATCCCTGTACACGTACCATACCTGAGCAGTGTGGGGGAAACGCAGCTGAAGTGCTTGAGGGTGGGAGATCTGGGATCCCCAGTCACCAGCACACTGAACAACGAGTGGTCGCACTCCACACACCGATCCCTGCAGCCTTAGTGCTGTCACAAGCCATCACCTGTCTTAACGAGCTGGTGCTGCTGAGCAGATACTCATGGGGAAGAAGACGACCAAGGCAGCACACGCAGCACAAGCACCACAGCCTGGAGTTACCACTGATGCACAGCAACTGTGCCTCGTACCCAGTTCCCTTGGTCCCCTCCTCCAGCACACCCAACACCACACCACCGAGCTCGGTGTCCCTGCTTGCCCAGCCTCAGTTCTCACGGCAGCATGCGTTACCAAAGCACAGCTCTGCTGTGAAAGGAAGACAATGAAACCATGTTTAGCACGATCCATGCAGTAAGTCAGACACTACAATGCAGGATTCAGCAGATTCCATTTAATGTCATGTGCATATATCCATACATTTCCTTATGTCAATGGTTTTGATGTGCGTGATGCCAGGTCTTGAAAAATCTACTCGCTCATTTGCGTCTGGGAGCGTGAATCCTCTCAAGCAATCGTCTCAAGGTGGGTTTGCCTTTTCTTTCTTTAACTAAAAATAACATCATCAACTTTCAAGCACATAGCTGCAAAGGCAATAGAGTGAATTGGAGGCAAAGCATGCTGAGCTGACCCCTCCAACTCACAGAGCGCTCTGCAAACGCTGTTGAAAAGGGTTTTGCCAAGAAGCATGGGGCTGGGAAGAAATCCCCTCCCTCCAGGGAGAAAGAGAAGAGAAATGGGTCAGTCTTGTTTAGCATCCCAAGCAACGGCCAGGCAAAGCAGCAGAGGTGTCACCCCATCAATTCTGACAAGGGAGTTTTTGGCCAAGGGTGAGGAAGGGGGCAGGGAAGTTGAGATAACACATCCCCAAACACAGGAAAGAAAGAAATGACCCTTCCACCACCACATACTCACGGAAATTTTCTCTCTGTTGGGTTTGGTTTGGGTTTTGTTTTTTTTTTTTTGGGGGGGGGGGTTTGGTCAATTCAGTGTCAGGACTGCTAAATCCTGCACCGTGCTCCGTCCCAGCGGTTTTGGGGTAGATTTTTCAAGCCCTGGTGATGGCTCCCAGGAAGGCTTGTCCCATCGGCTCCCGGCTCCCGCACGATCAGAATCGATTGCATAGCATTTAGTTCAGATAAGGCACTGTTTTGCCCAACGCAAACAGCAATTCGAAATCAATGCAGTTTCCATACAGTTAAAATTGGATGGCCTACAGTGCAATAACATGTAAAATTAAAGGCAAGGTTTGGCAGAATAAACCCAGCTTTTAAATTTAAACTTAATATCAAAGAGATAAAGGAAACTACATTTTTTCAAAAGCCTTTTTATTTTCCTTCACCATTGTTGTTTTACAATACAAATATCACCTTGTGAATACACAAAAACCCTACAGAAGATAACTCTGCTTCACGTAAAATACAGAATGGATATATATATATTTATATATATATTTTCTCTTCTTCATTCTTTTAAAAAAAACCTATTTTGTTCTGCACATTGGCAAGTTTAGGATAGACTAATTCCCCCAAACATACAGTATGTATGGTAGGAGCAAAACTTAGAATTACATGCAGTTTCTGCACAAATTTTAAAGAAATAGATTATCTTTGTTGTTTTTCAACAACATTTCGGAACGGGATGGAGAAACCATTCGTAGTTCACTCAGTGATCATTTGTAAAATTCTTAAAAAACAGGAATTCATGGCTGTTTTGTTTCTTTTTAAAACACAGGTACCAAGTAGACGATAAAGCGATACCTTTTAGTTGGACCTGCCCACAATGTGTGAGCAAGGTCAGACCCTTTTTATTTGGTTGGGTTCCCCCTCCACCCCCCTCCCCACATGGCAATTTCAACATTATAAGCAAATTTCCAGTTTAATTTAGCTATAAATGCAAAAATTAGTAATTATACAGTATATATAATTCTGCTTTCATGGAATACTTTATTTTAAATAAAAACATTTAAGACTGCCTACTGACCGTACAATCAAGACAAGAAAGGCACTAGAAACATAGACAAATCTCTCTCTCCCAAGAAGCATTTTTCTTTAAATTTTATCTCTCTATTCTCTGACATGTAAAAATCTTTTTAAATTTAATTTTTCATACACATTTTGAAAAATAAAGTTAGGAAATACTTAGAAAATCACTTTACAACTTTTTTCTCTTTTTTTCCCTTTTTTTTGGTTTTGTTTTTCTTTTTTTTTTTTTTCCCCTC
Source organism: Zapornia atra (assembly GCA_013400835.1). Classification (NCBI taxonomy): domain Eukaryota; kingdom Metazoa; phylum Chordata; class Aves; order Gruiformes; family Rallidae; genus Zapornia; species Zapornia atra. The sequence continues at coordinate 91,527 of VZTU01023452.1, forward strand.
CACTTTGGGACACAGTCACTGCAGATTCTACAAAATTAAGATTACCAAACCTTCCTGTGTCTATCATCTTACTCATAGTGCGGTGCAACAGGTATAAAGATTTCTCAGTTTTACCCAAGGCAGGTATTTAGAAACCTTCATATAGTCATTTGCTAGAAAATGGCTTACAGCCCAATCTTTGGGGCAAGAGATATGAAAAGTTATGTTTTCCCAAGAAAATAATATGCTTTATTCCCAGACGTGACTGGAAAGACCAGAACTTATGATATAAAAGCTTTCGTCTATGCTGTCGCATCATATACAAAGGAACATGGTGATGGGCAAATGTAAATCCCAAATCTATTAACAAGAAATGTATAACAGTGCATGATAAGTTAAATTTTCTTTATTGTTGTCCAACGCAGATCCTTTGGAGAGAAAAAAAGATCACAGTGCTTACCAGGTAACTGAATAGGTTAAGTCAAGGGAACTGTTAAAAGAAAGGGTTAGGGAGCGGTCGATTTCCGTTATGGCATCTTCTCGTAGGGAGTTCTTAGCACTTGGGACAGGTCCTTTCCCCCCAACTCTGTCTGTTGACATGCTGTTATGTGTCATTTACCAGGCGGCTGTATTTCACCTGCCTGCCCCGGTGCAGCACCGGCCAGGGGAAGGGCCAGTAGTAGGAGCGAGGTACAATTCCTTGGACATTCTTTTCGAAGTACTGGAAGGGCTTGTACCACCAGACCCTTGCGAGGAGGTTAGTTTGGGAAGCTTCTTTTAGCACCTGCACAAAGACAACCATAAAAAAAGGGAATTACAGAAGAGCACGTCACTCACTACCATTCATCACTGGTGTCTCGCTTACAAAAAACCCCTCTCACTATCTAGAAACATCTCCCAAACAGACTTGTGTGGACAAAAACCAGAGCCAAGCTACTTCTCTGCAGCCTCCCGGTGCACACCCAACATTGCTCCCACATGAAGCTGCCCTCCTTTCCAAGGCCTCTGCAATTTGGCGGTCCCATAGGAACAAAACAGAGGAATGGCCCAAAAGATCAGGCTCTCCTCTCCTTTGGGAATGAAGAAAGGCCACCGCAAAGCGTGGCTGTTTCCATAAACACATCTGAAGTCATGTGTAGCTCAAGAACTGCCTCAGGGCCTGGCTGCATGCCACAGCCCACCCAGAGGAAGTGAGGAACCTTGCCTTGCCCTCTGCACGCTCTCAAAGCACCCCCAGCCACCCTGTGTCTTCTCCCAGCCACGAGCAAGCTGCAGCAAGACACACAGAATGGGTGGGTGCTGAGGCAGCTATCCAGCCAGCCTGCAGGGTGTTTTCAACACCACAGCAGAAAGAAGCATTGTATCAGCCCCCCAGAAAGCGCAAGCCCAGGGCCCGCACTCTAAGCCCGCTTTCCACGTCATAAACTCACACACAGAGTAAATATGCTGTAGTCCTGGTAGGCTTTTGCTTTTCAATTTTAAGGTGAGACCAAGCCACAGCCCTCTGCACATGGAGCAGCATCAGGAGAGACCAGCGCACAGCCGATTGCTCAGGCAGGATCCAGGCATTGGCATGTCCCACCACCTCAGCAGCGCCAGGGAGCCATGCCGAGCCACCTCCTGAGTCGCACCATGCAGCGGAACAGGTCCATTTCCATTGAGTAGGGCAAAGGGCTCTTCTGGAGCAAGTCCTCAGTAGTGCTTGAGGCAACCCTGACATCAGAGCAGCAGCATGGCTGCTCAGCACCAGTTCTGACAGAGCCCAGGAGCAAATTCCAAGCATGGGAAGCCAGTCTGGTGCTGTGCGACAGGAGTTAAAAAGTCTGGGTGCAGGCTGCTGTCAATCACAGCAGTTCCCAAATCGATCAAACATCAAAGTGCACTCTGTGCCATTAGGTATTTGGTAGGAAAAATGTACCACTGTGGTGCACTGCTTCAGGGGGCATCCAAACCACTGGAGTAATGTCACACCGTAGCCACAAGACCTTGATAGGATCTAAAAATCTGTTCCATCACAGTATTAGCTAATTTCCTATCACACCAGCTTGGTCTCACCCTTAATTAACCCGAGTCCTGCGCTACAGATAAGCAAAATATCTCTCTCCACGTTGCACCAAACGTACCTGGACACCGATGTGCTGTTACAGACCTAAGAGTAAGCTTCCCTTAACTCACTAGGTCTTTCCCATGGAGAACAGACTCGTGCATGTTCTCTCATGTTCCTCAGCACCAGAAGCCCATCTCCTATTGATCCAGCTCACCGGCAAGTAAGAAGGAGAATGACATCACCTCATTTAGACTACTCTGTTCAACCTATGAATAATTTACAGCTGCTCTCTGTCTGAGCATTACAAACCATGCTTGGCTCTCTGCCATCAAGCGCTGCATCTCTTCAGTCTCAGTACCTCCAACATCACCCAGCCTTTCATGCCTCCCCAGACACGGGCCTTAGGACATGAGCGGCCTGTTCTGCTCTCCAGAAGAAAAGCATCTGCCTTGGTCCCGGGTACTCAGCACCACTTGGAAACACTTTGACAAACCGGTTCACTTGCAGTGAGGCCTCCTACTATTCTTCAAGTGAGCTGTCATCTAACTAAAGGGCAGAACCTGACAGGAAAACCCAACTGGTTTCAACAAAAAAAACCCCAAATGAAGCCAAGACCAAAATAATCCTACCGCGTGTAAATTATTTGCTCTGCTATCAGAAAACTGGCCAACTGGCCCATATTCAGGACTTCAAAACTGGGGTTACAGAGCAGAAGGAGGGAGGTGAAGACACAAGATGAACTGAACCGATGATGTGTCTTTCTTTCCTGCAAACCCAATATGAAGGCTGGGCAGGGGGAAGAGGAACGCTCCACAAGCCATGGGTAAGCCCACTCCTACTCCTGCAGAAAGACTCAAGGCAATGCATGGACATTCGCCCCACCACCATGCTACAAGCAGAACCAGTGGATCCAAAGACTGGGAGAAACTCACTTGCTGGTTGGCCATTGTGTGATACCACCAGAAAAGTCTTGTAGTGATGTAGTAAGCCACCACCACGTCCACAGTGTAGTGGTCATGAGCAAGGAGGATGCAGAACATCCCAACCATGCTGAGCGCCCAGCAAAGCCAGTGATACCACCAGAGCCGCCGTGGGGAATCTGTAAAGAAGCACAAGCAGTGATTATTTCAAAGCGTGACATTTATCAGTGTGGGAGACTATTGCTGTAACTGGCAGAGGACGCAGGCTGCAATCCTGGGTGGGGAGTGCAATGCCTGCCTTAAGATTAAGAGCCAGAATGCTGAGATAACAAACTAAGCATCGTTTCTCTTAAGGTGTAACTTAAGGTTGTGCTTGGGGAATCAGATCCTTGGAAAATAGAAGGGTTTTGAAATCATTGCAAAACAGGCCCAATAAGTAATGCTGCAATACACACTGGTCAGTAGAATTAGTAACTGACTGCATTTAAATATTGGTTCTACACGGGTGGCAACCCTTCCTCTTGCCCTGCATAAAAGACATGTGCATACATTAAGGGCCGAGCATTTGGCAGGGTGTGCGTCTCTCTCTAGGCTAGGAGACACACAGGTGAAATGCCATCCATCGGGCAGAGGGCATGAAGGGCTTTAATTGTATTCTACAACAAAACTTTTTCAAAATTAAATGCTTAATTCAGACATCTACATCGTAAAGTGTAGCTTCATTTTGTCTCCAACGTTTTCTTTTCCAGTGAGCCCTATGTCATCCTTATTTAAATAAACAACCGTGCATCTCTCCTTGGATTGTATTCCCCCATCGGCACAACAGCAGCTCCTCGATTAGCCAGGAGTTACAAACCAGAAATTCCATGTGAACAGCAAGGAACTTACACTCTTTGATAAATAAGTATGTAAGAGTTAATATGACGGTGTGACCGCTGTACAGATAGTCGCCGCACATGTTGTGGGATCCCGTGATGGACAGTCCTCCGCCAGCAATCAACTTCATTATCCTTCGCAGATGAGATTCCCAGTCTCCAAAAAGCTGGTGGAAGAGTAGAACACAAAAGCACAGTAAGATACCAGCACCAGCTTTCAGGGTTTAAAGCCAAGAACTTTGCCTTTCAAGTTATTTTCCTCTTTTTGCTCTGATGTGCAACATCAATCAGCAAATCCACAGCCTTTTCCAAAAGCTAGCGGCACCTTTCTAGAGGGCAAAGAGACTGGAAACGAGGCATGAGCTTATGTTTTTATTGATGCTTTGCATTTATTGTAGCTAGTGTTCATGGGAGCACAGGCCACGTGTGCCTCCATCCATTATTTTATTTGAATATTTATACATATACACATTGTGGTTCAGATAATGCCGCTTGGAAGCCCTACAACTTCTGTAATGCTGTCTCAAAAATCCAGCCTCAGCAATAAAAAGGAATTAAAAATATTTCCAGCTAGAGCTAGAATTGTCGTGTTCTCCACACATCTGTTTTCCCTTCTGTTCAAGAGGCACTGCGCACTAAAATAAATCAAGCTTAAGTCAATTCATCTTGCCCGTAACAGCACAGGCCCTACAGATGATAATCCAAGAGAAAACGGGATGAGCTGCCAGACTGGAATGTCCAGCTGCTGAAACCCAGATCCAGCACACGCAAGGGAGTATCCCACTCCAAACTCTGAGGTCTCCCACCCACCCCCACCTTGGAAGGTCTTCAAAACCCTTTCTTTCTACTTTACACATCAAAAGAAACATATATATGGTGTTGGTCTGAACTCCAAACTTCTGCGCTGGCTTGTGATCCAGGTGAGCAATGGGTACCCCATTTCTCCACACCGGATGCTTTTGTTCTGGGCCACCTCCAACCCGTGATTCTGGCTCAGAGGGTATTTCTGAAATACCTTCAATTTGCCCTAGGAAAGCCAAATCAAAGCAAACCAAGTCCTTCTGGTGAGTATGACCCTTCTCCCTCCTCCCAGGTGACCAAAGGGCAGCTGGCATTGTCCCAAGACTTTGCTTTTGTCACTTCTGGCTCTAAAACAAGCCCAAACGTTCAATAAATCCACAAAGAAAATGCACCATGGGATGAGGACAATCAAGATGTACTGAGCACCTCTGGGACCCAACAGGAAGCAGGAGCTCAAAGGAGCAGGGCTAACAGATGGATGCATGTGACTACACGTGTTGCACCCTTCCCTGTTAGGAAGTTTTAAAATCCACGGTAACTGTTTAGCAGTCAGAAGGAAGCCCACATCCTCCTGGCTGGCCATCATGGGCACGTTTTTCTGTTCCTTTAATCCTCAGTCTCGCTTTAAGAAATGGAAATTAGTCATTTCTGACAGATTTAAACAGGGTCTTGGCAGCAATTAAACATCTCCTGCTAACAGTTCCTCTCAAAACATTAAAACACTGCCCAAGGCCCAGTCTTCACAATCATACATAACTCAATAAGGTGGTGAGAGGTTGTGCTTTCCCTGAGTACAGTTATAGCTTTCCAGAAAGCCCAGCTAATCCTTAGTCTTACTGGGGCAAGAGAAGAACACAAGACAGACTCGTCTTTCCTCGAGTAACGAGACAGAGTTGCCAACGCAGCAAATTTCCAAAAATGTGAGATTTACTTACTTCCACCCATAAATTCCTGTGTTGTTCCTTTCGTTTCAGAATGGCTGACTGATCAAACATACTGCTGACTCCTCTCCCACTCGCTTCTCTTTACGAAAGACCTCAGGGTCCCTCAAACAGCCACACGTGGGTTGGCCAGAGCTCTGCCTTGTCAAACAACCAGTGTAGCACATTCCCTGGCTTTATTTCCCCGGGGAACTGAAGCGTTCCGGCTCCGTACGTACCAGCAATCCTCACGGCAACAGCCACGGCACGTATGCCAGGTCGAATCTGGATTTTACTATCTGCAAAGCAGCGATTTCACTACCTGCCATCTAACTGATGCACACAAAGCCACTGAACTGTGCGTGCAGTAGATACTTCTCAGGAATTACTTTCGCACCCCCCCCGCTTCCTCCTGCTTAAGCCCCCTGGTTTGCTCAGCCTGGAGAAGAGGAGGCTGAGGGGACACCTCATCACAGTCTGTGGCTTGCTGATGAGGGGGAGCAAAGGGGCAGGCACTGATCTCCTTTCTTTGGTGATCAGGGACAGAACCCAAGAGAATGGCATGAAGCTGTGACAGGGGAGGTTCAGGTTGGGTGTTAGGAAGAGGCTCTTTACTGAGTGGGTGGTCAGGCACTGGTACAGGCTCCTCAGGGGAATGGTCATAGCACCGAGCTGAGCTAGATGATGCCCTCAGTCCCATGCTCTGACTTGGCTGTCCCTGTGTGCAGCCAGGAGTTAGACTTAGTGGTCCTTATGGGTCCCTTCCAGCTGCTCTTCCAGATTCTGTCATTTGATAGCATAAACAACCCCAGGAGGGGCATGGAGATGACCTAAGAATGCATCTAACATATGCACCTTGTTCCCTACCGCAGAAGTCTTTCTGGTTTAGACTGCACTTCCCCACCCCACACAGCACATTGCAGTACAGACCACACTTATGCCAATGCTTGTGTGGTATGAGATGGATGCAACCCCACCAGCCCATCTTCACCCCCAGCACACCAATGACCTTTTGAGGCTGGCTACAGGGGCCTTGCCTGAGCCTCAGCAGACTGGCTTCAGCCATGGTTTTCACAAGTCCATTATATTCCTCGGCACAGCAAACAGGAATCGCTGCTATGGGGAGGAGACACCAAGTCCTTGTGCTAACACAACTGCAATGAGGAGACAAGAGTCTCACCAGCCTTAGAAAAGTCCCTCTGGGCCATTTTAAAATACTTATTTCTAAACTCTTCAGTGAGCCAGATCCAGGTATGTCACACGGCATCTCTGCAGGTTTCACACTTTTGACTGCCTCAGCGGAGACGGACAAACGCCAACTGTGAGAGCGGGTGGAAAACACTACTGAAACTGTGTAGGTCACAGCTGCACGTGGAAAAGGGCAGGAGCACCCACACTGTCCCAGAGCAACCATCCACACCTTCTCCAAGAGGAGAGCTGATGGACCTGCAGAAGGACGCTGCCTTTGCGCCAAACGGGGGTCTTCAAATTGTAATGACTTTTTTAAAAGCCTCTGCTTGTAGTTTTGGAATTAGCAGGACAAAGGGAAAGCAAAACAGATCCAACCACGGGAGAAGTTTACCTTTGGAGAACACTTGAAATGCATGCCAGGTACTGGGAGTGTAGTCACATACATTGTAAGACACCGATACAGGTATAGTGTGCCAACTATACAGAAAAATCTTCTGCTAATTATAGACCTAAAAGGAAAAAAGACAAAAAAATGAGGTCACTCAGTGCAAACCAAATACACAAAGGTAAATAAACTGCTCTAAATGCTTTGCAACTCATGACAGCTGAGAATACTGAAATACATGACACATTTTCCCATGCTTTACAGGTCAGAAATACAAGAGCAACTCAACTACTTCAAAACATGAGGGTGCTTACAGGAAATACCAAGGTTAGAATACAAAAGCCTGCGCAGATTTAGTCCTGAAGTCATAAGAGGGGGTTTCATGCCCCAAATCCCTCCATTTGCTTCAAGCAGTCACTAATTTTCTACTCAAGGCAGGGGATGAAGTTACAGTATTGTCATTCCACGACGAAAAGGACTATGTTTGTTTCAACTGACACAGTTCAGTAATTACAAAGGGCTGCTTGAGAAGCAAAGGCTTGTGTAACCCCAACAAGTGAGAACACATCTCTCCCAAGCAGCAGCTCCCATCAGCAACGAGACCTCCAAGATAGAAATTAGAGCTGTGTCGGCTCCAGCACAGAGAAAACCACTCTCAAGACAAGCAGCTGTAGCAGCAAAGACTTTTATTCACCAAGGGCTGGCAGTGCTTTATTGACTGAGGGCTGCCCTACACAGAGAAGGCAGATGGAATATTGGGGCAGCGTGAGGCAGTTCTGCAAAACCAGTGCGAGCACATGGGATAGAGAGCTGCAGCTCTGATTCGGGAGTGCCAGCCAGCCCCAGAACTGGCCCACCAAGCTTCACTGCCACGTAGCAGCTAATAACATCCGAGGGGAAGAGCTGCCGACAGCTAAACTCCTCCTGGCGCATCCTCTGTCTGAATTCAGAGTTCAGCAAAGAGTAGCTGCCAGTGTCACAAAAATTAAGAGCAAACCTTCTTAGTCACCTTCACCACACCAAGCCCTTGGCATCCTGCTGCTACTGCCTCTGCTGCTTTCGGTTGATTTTAAATCCTTATTTACAATTACGATCATTTAGGGCAGACAAGGGTCAGGACACGAGCTTCCAGTTCTGGCATTCATTTGTTGCTATTTTAAAGCATTCACTTCTTCAAAACACTCCTTCTACCAAACCGAGTGCTTTTGAAGCTCAGAACTGCCTGGCTTTTTTATTTTTAATCACTTCTGGCAGCACCATTAAACTGCAGCGCTCCACTCCAAGGAGCAGGACTCTGCAGCGCCAGATCAATAACTCCTTGAGCACCTTCATTTCTCTGGACAGCTCCAACTGTTCCAGGGTGAGTGCATGTCGCACTCCAGCACTCACTGCTAATGAAACTGAAAGGATTCTAGATTTTTTATTTTCCTTCCCCCTCGTGGTGTAAACCCAGGCAAAGCTGGAGTTAAGAATTCTACTTCCTCAACGCAGCTCTATGGACTGATGTTTCAGAGGGGAAGGCACCATGCCACGGGAGCAGAGGTTGGCCTCTGTGTTTCGTATGGGGTATTTCTCTCTGGGAAGGGGGATCCGATAAAGATCTCTCAGTCATCCCTTGGTTTTCAGAGCCAGATATGAATTTGCGTTTCTTTATAGCCCTGTATTTCAACACACCAAAGCAGTGGCGGCGTTTTATTGAGCACTACAACTTTTTGGATAAAAATTACCTAGGAACCTCCTTGTTTTAGCTGGATTGAGCCTATTTTAACTTGGAAAGTGTATGTCAAAGTGCTTGGTGCTGTAGTATTTTAAAAATGATGTAAAAGCCTCGTGCTTTCCTTTCTCAAAAGGATTTGTGTGTGTGTGTGAGTGGTTATGAGCCAGCTAGTAAGTACAACCTCTAAGCTTATCACTGGCCAAGACAACTTCTGTGACGACCATCCAGACCTCACATAACGCGGGCAGTGAGCACGCTGCTTTTTCACTCTTGAGAACGTGCAGGCTGAATCAAATGTCAAGCGTGGCCAAAAACCAGCACTGCCCTTCTCCAAAAAACATCTGGGAACACTTCTCAGAGAAGTTAATTCTGCCTCAGCAGCTTGCCTGCACTCCTCCAGCTCCATGTGGGGTCTGTGGATAGAGCCTCAGCAGCCCAGAGTCCCCAGCCAGGACCTGCTCTTGGTGCAATACACCCTGCTCCGGCAGAAACCAACCCAACAGATGGACAGTGCCCTGCAGGGATGTTCAAAGAAAAGTGTCATTCACAGTACAGACTCATCAAATGCACTGGGTGGAAACGGACCTTCAAAGACCATCTAGTCCCACCCCTGCAGTGAGCAGGGACACCCTGAACTACTGCAGGTTGCCCGGAGCCCCATCAAGCCTGACCTTGGATGTCTCCAAGGATGCAGCCTCCACCACCGCTCTGGGCAACCTGTGCCAGGGTCTCACCACCCTCAGAGGGAAGAACTTCTTCCTAAGGTCTCATCTAAACCTGCCCTGCTCTACTTTAAATCATCAGCCCTCATCCTATCACTCCATGCTCTCCTTCCCAGCTTTCCTGTAGGTCCTTCAGGGTACTGGAAAGGGCTCAGAGATCTCTCCACAGCCTTCTTTTCTCCAGGCTGAACCAGCCCAACTCTCTCAGCCTGTCTTTGTAGGAGACGTGCTCCAGTGCTCAGATCATCCTTGTGGCCACCTCTGGACCCGCTCCACGAGGTCTGGAGCTGAGGGCTCCAGAGCTGGACACAGCACTGCAGGGGGGTCTCACCAGAGCAGAGGGGCTGAATCCCCTCTCTTAATCTGTCACTTATTTCCTCACACCAAATCTAGTGCTTGCCCCTAGCCAGCCTGAACTCCAGGCTCTCCCTGAGGTTAAAAACAAATTTTCAGGCAGAAGAGAAGTAGAGGGTTCATGGGAAGCCCTGCACTGTGGGGGTAGTGGAATAGACACACTCCACACCCTCTCCCATTTCGGTTCCAACTTTGCAGTCCGAAGATGACACATAGGTCCTATTCAACATAGACTAAACAAGAAAGACCTGAGTGGTTAGTATCATGAATGACACATATCTATTGTTCTTCACTGCTTGGGAGAAGAGCAGGCTCAGCTTGGGTATGAAATTGGCTTATTGGCAAATAATGGATTGGGTAGGATGAGCAATAGGAGATTCAGGGCTTGGCAAAGAAAATGCTTCAGAAAGTTTGAAACTATGAAGCTGCCTCCTTTGAACAAAAGTTCAGCCCAGCCACTGGCTGGATTCAGCTCATGGCTAACAAAGCTGCTGGTTCACCACTGACCCACACTTGGAGACGGACATCTGCAGATGGTAACTCTAACATGTGAGCAGGAGAGAAACTGAGTCTCATCCTGCTCAGCAATCACTTGGCTTTCATGTCTAACCTTCAGAACTCCACGGAGTGTGGCTACAGCTATCTCTGATCAGGGGTCAGAGAAGGAAGGTAGGTCTGTCTTAATTCCCCCTTTTCTTGAATTAGGTTTCAAAGGCAGGTGACAACCCACACTGCAAAAGCAATTCAGCTCTTCGCATAGCACTTAGTGGTTCACCATCCCAAGCCATGCAAACAAGGTCCTCCAGATAAAGCCATCTCACTGGGCTCCTGCAAGCAGCTCTCCTGCCCTCCCCTTTCGGCTGCCTGTGGGCCTCTCACACTTTCCTTCCTCTGCTCACTGACAGAAAAGACTACGTTTGGTCTCCAAGACATTCTGTGACCAGTACACACACTGACCAGCTACTCCAGGGCTGATACTGGAATGGAAAGCTCTGGGACTCCTGACATCTCCAAACAAATAAAAGAGTCCTCTTAAAGCAAGTGAAAATAAACCCATCAAAGGAAATGGGGATGGGGTGGGATCTTCACATGTATCAATGATACCACCATACTTTATCTTCAAATCAACCCATGTCTCACTTATTTGAAATCTCCAAGGACCTTATGGATTCCTCTGTTTTCTGCTGTTCTGAGCCTTGAGAAGACTCTGCTCACCTCCATCTCAGGGTGTTTGATCCCTCATATTGCCCTATTAACCTGACATCCTGTTCTTGAGAGCAATCCCATCTTAACTTCTCTAGGCGATTCCCTCAGTTTTGAACATTTATGCTTGGAGACCCCAAGAGAGTTAAAGGTGCCCCACGTTCACCAGATGCAGCTGGAGCCGTGGGGAGAGGAGCTGGAGCTGGCAGCACTGAGGCTACCAACATAAGGGATACTGAAGCTTACAGCCACAAACAAAGCAAGAGGCACGCAAAGAGTGAGATGTATTAGCAGAGAAAAAAAGACCCTATCTGGGCTGGACAGCTCTGAGGACATGCTTGTGCTTGGATTTTGAAAGGCAAGGTGACACACCACCTCATACTACTTAAAGACACTTGACTTTGGAGACTTCATTCGCAGCCCAGGCAGTGTAAGGGTTGGTACCAGACACTCGTGGTGGGGTAGCCCAAGGAGTGGGTTTATGGCAGTATAAAACCCCTAAGTTAAGCCCCCACATGCACTCCACAGAGGGTCAGCGGTAGGTTGCTTCCTCTGGCAGGCAAACTTGCCCTTGCAATTCTGATCCATACAAGCAAGGAGGCAGACAACCACTAAGACCTTGCAAACTCATTGCATATTTCATGTTTAGCTTTCAATGGACTTTGGGTTTGACACCACCCATTCTACCTAGCGTCCAGCTTAAAACCTGCTTCAACACTTTGTCAGGCAGCACTAGGGAGGTGCACAGACTAAACCACTGCCTGTGGGTTGTGTCCCAGAGTATCATCATCTCAGGGTAGGTCTTTACACCAGGAAAACTATGGGAGCACTAAGTTGGTCCCAAAGCGGTTCACAACCGCGAGAGCTGTGCTCCTCCTAAACAGACAGGACACTCAACTGAGTTCAGAACATCTTTACATCCAAATTCACAGCTTTTTGCATGTGAAAAGGTTCAGGTTCATAGGGCAGGCAAACAAGAGTGGGGTTATTTCTTAGCTTCTTAGGTGGCGGTTGGACTGAACTTCTCTCTCTTGCACAGCAACCCACAGAAACTGCAGTTCACCTGCAGCATGACACCTATTTCAATCAAAATCGGACAGATCACATGAAGCTTCATTTGGATGTAAACCACCACCCGACCTCCAAAAGCTGTCACAAGTGTATCCCAGCACCCGTTTTTTCCCCAAAGGTTTTACTTACTTGTACTTCAAGAGCAGCCACTGAACAAACCACAGTCCTACGAGGATCATGCCGTTGATTTCACAAATAGAAAAAGCCCATTGCACCCGATCAAAGCGATCAAAAAATGCATCTGGTAGGGGAGGCTGCACCTCCTTGGGAGGCACTCGTTCGTGAACGACTGAAATAGTCACTGTGGTAAAGACGAAACAAAAAAGTGCATAAATAAAAGCCAGGAAAGTCTTGCCCCATTCCATAGGATACTGCGAGCGCTCCGGCTCTGGCATGGGGATCTTTATCATCTCCTTCTTATACCCGTTTGGCATCCCGTTTAGCTTCGTTTTACTGCTGAAGCCGTTCTCGCGCGTGGTGTTGCTCACGCTGATGCGGATGTGCCCGTTGATGTGCCCATTCTTGTGAGCCTCGATGTGGTGAGCCATTTTTAAAGTTTCAATCATGTGCAATAGTCGCTGTCCGCTGTCGGAAGACACCCGGGAGAGAGGTGTCTTCTTAAAATCCTCCTCCGTGAGGTTTATCAGATCCCGCCCGGTGAAGCTCTTCAGCGGCTCACAATACTCCGGCACAGCATTTTCCGTTAGCCAATTCGTCACCTCCTCGGGTGACCACAACACCACTTCTTTCATCTCGACAGGCAGCCAGGGCACAGTCTGACATGGATTTTAAATCGGGCAGCAGTCACTGCGACTCCAGCATGTTGGAAAGCTCCTCCTTGGCTTCATCTTGTCCAAGGAAGCAGTTTGGCGAGAGGCAAGTCCCTAACCACCTGATACGAGCATCCAGGCGCTGTGGCAAGCATAGGAAGTGGTTCACTTCATATTCGTGTTGGCATTCTTCTTCCTGGGAAGAGAAAAACCCCAAAACAGCCATTAGGACAGCATTTACCAGCAGCATGCAGTTGGCATTTAAAGCTGAAATTACTGCCAAAGCATTGCTAGGCTCTGGGAAGGAAAAAACAGGTTGAGCTCTAGCCTTGTACGCACGGCAGCATCCTTTCCAAGCTGACCACCGACTCCTCAAGAGCTTTATCAGCATTGTATCACTGCAAACACCACCTGCCAGCTGTGGGAAGGCCGGCTTCCCACTTTATATTTGTTACATTCTCTATTACCATGCAGCTCCAGTCTGTAAACAGTTGCTAAACTCCTCCTAAAATCATAACACTAATGGATTTGAGGATGCACAGAGCAAACGTTTGGCATCACTCATGGCACAAACCTCCTCCTCCCCCTTATAGCCTGGGACCTAGATGCAATGTGTTGCACCCAGTTATCGAATGGGAAGCACGGGGTTTGACCAGACAAGCAAAGATATCTCACACACCACAAAACTGGCTTTCAATGGGGCAGCAACACAGAAAGAAAGGGAAAAAAACCAGAAGTAGATGAGCATTGTTATAGCTCTGGGATTTTATCAGCAGGAAAAATCAATGCCCAAACAGGTTTAGCCTGAAAATGAGCTGAAGCATTTAGGTCTGCAGGACTCCAGCAGATGTTTAGCAGCTCTTCGAGGTAAATTGTACAGTTCCCAGGGTACACTGCTACAATGCAAAGAAACATTCCTGTCAGCTACAAACGGAACCGGTGGAAAAATAAAAGCGAAACTTAAAAAAAAAACAAAAGAAGGGACGAGGTAACAAACTTCGTCAAATTAATTCCAAAAACAGCTTTGAAAGATTAGAAAGCCTGATCCCTTCCAACAGGAAAGCTACAGGAAAGCAGGTGCTACTTGCTAGAACCTCCTCCTGCATTTGTGAGATGTGAGCAGCGGAACCCCCAGCACAAGGACCACATGGCAGCAAATGCCACCATGAAATTCCCAGGTTTCTGGGGGAAAAAAACCCCATCCTTCCCAGAGCAAAGGGAGGAAACTGGGAGAAGCCCTGTCCACAGCCTGCCATCCCATGTCCATGTCTGTCTCTCCAGCGGTACCATAAATACAAAGCGCTCTAAGGAACGTAGCAGTGCAGGGGAGGGACACCACGTATTTTCCGAAGTCCTACTGTGCCTTTACCAGGGTAAAGAATATTTTTAGCTGTCACACATTTGTGTTTCATTGCAGGGAGCAAAGCTGCCACTGAAGAAAAGCAAAATAACCTGCACTGGTGGCACGATCTGAGTAGAAGCGGTGCAAGCCAGGCACAGAACTGTATCACTGTGCAAAATGACATCACACCGCTGTTTTTTGGGCGGGCTACCTCTGAACTGAGGAAGAAACACAAAGGTACAGCTTTTAATCTGTTTCTCAGCACGACAATCTAGGTCTGGTGATTCATAAAAGACAAAGCTTTGGACAAAGGACTGGCAGCATTTTGCGTACATCACCTCTCACCTGCTGGGCACACCACACACACGCAAGCATTTAAATCCACAGAGCAATCGGGGTGAAGATGAACTTTCCCCCTTGTGAGTATCTGCAGTGTTTTAAAACAGTGGAAGAGAGAATACAGTTCTGTTCTCTCTTTCTTTCGGTGGGATTATGTCCTAAGGAAGGCTTTCAGCAATGGATCACTTCATTATTCAATCTGTGCTTAGCAAATGGGTGTTTAGTCACACAGCTCTGAACAAGAGAAAAAAAAATATTAAAGAAAAGGATGACAGGAATTATGCATGTTAACCCACTTTAGAAACTCCTACAGACTCTGACCGAAGGAGCAGCCCAGCCTTGAACCACACTGGTCTCCGTTGGGTTCGCAGAGCAAATCCCAGGTCCGGTACCAGGCACAGCACAAAGCTCAGCGCGAGCCCTGTGTCCTTGCTCTGCGGTGGGGAGAGCTGGTGCAGCTGGCAGTGGCAGGAAGATGTTTTGCCTCCCGCTCCCCAGCACCACAGCATCAATCCATGTTATGGGCAATGTCAGCCTTGAGCCACCTCACCCACCAGCCTCGCTCCCTGCACACTGAGGGGACGGAGGCATTGTCACCGTCGTGACACCCACATGATTTCAGTCTTGAGCAACACACCGCTAATGTGCAACTCACGGAATCAGCGTCTATGTGAAAGAAAATGCAACACAGGCTTCCATAGTCATCTGAGGGTTGAAACTCCGGTTGAAATCTGTTGAGATGCAGCACCAGGACCTGCACAGCACCGAACTCACAGTGAATACCAACAGTCTGCTCCCTGGGCTTGCAGTTTCTGAGGGTAGAGCCTTACAACCTTGATAGAGCCCGAGTTACTTCTTTCTTAATCCTGTTATGACACCCGGGCTCTTCCTCTGCAGCAGGACTTTTGCCTTACAAGTTCCGCAGGGCTTCGGGCTGTCAGGAGCACTCACTGTACACCACCAGGTGGGGCAATATTAAACCTTTTCAAATCGAAATGCAACCACACTTCCCTAAACCACTCAGAAAGGAGGAAAGCAGACCTGTTAACCATTACCCTCCCGACACACCAGCCTTTCTATCCAGCCCTGACAACCTTCTTGCGTGCTTTAAGACTCAGGATCCCAAAGACACAGTGCAAAGGGCTGCATTCATCACTCTTCAGGAGCCTGTAGCTGACCTCCAAATTACATCTCCTTATTCACCATGCACATACATCTCCTCCAGCCATGGCTAAGCTGGTGGGTTTTAAAATAAACTCTGTATGCAGCCTAAAAAAAAACCAAACCATTGTTGCCAGCTGCAAATATTAGCCTGATCCTAGCACATATATGCTGGTGTAACCCCATGGTAGCTGGCCTGGCAGTGTTCTGAGGAGCTGCAAATCACAGAATCAGAGATTCACAGACCGTGTGTAGTGGGAAGGGACCCTCAAAAGCCATCTAGTCCCGCCCCTGCAGTGAGCAGGGACACCTTGAACTAGAGCAAGTTCCTCAGAGCCCCATCAAGCCTGACTTTGGATGTCTCCACCTCTCTGGGCAACCTGTGTCAGTGTCTCCCCGCAGCCTTCTCTTCTCCAGGCTGAACCAGCTCAACTCTCCCAGCCTGTCTTCATAGGAGAGGTGCTCCAGCCCTTGGATCATCCTTGTGGCCTCCTCTGGATCCGCTCCAAGGGGTCCACATCCTTCTTGCGTTTCGGGCTCCAGGGCTTGGACGCAGTACTCCAGGTGAGGTCTCACCAGAGCAGACCAGAGGAGCAGAATCCCCTCTCTCAATCTGCTGGTCACATTTCTAGTCATGAAACTCACTTGTGCTGTAAACTCACCAGCGATACTGCTACTAATGGTACCATATAGAAGAAGAAAGGTTGCTCAACTCCCATTTTTGTATCTTCATGGCAAATATATCTCCTAGGAGTCTTCGCTGGTTTTAAAGATGAGAAATCCCACCTCACATACAGAGGCACGCACTTTTACCCCATCTTGACCTCTGTGGACAGACAGACAACAATGGCATGGGGTCCACCAATGGGTGGCTGACATTTCTGGGAGCAGGAGTACAGCGCTGGAGAGAGCAATCTCAGCCCATTGTTATGACACCACCAGCAAGTAAATCGCTATTCGAGCTCCTTTGTAAAAGCAGAGTAACTGATACTCATGGGAGGAAGGCTTAGAGGAAAGCTAATACTCTGCCAAGGACGCAGGCCATGGAGTTGTTTTCCTCAAAGAGTTAAAATGAGGAAAGCTAACTACAATTTCTAGAAAACACCATCATTCAAAGCTCCATCTCACAGCCTGTCTAACGGGGGAGGGACAGGCAGAAAAGCTTCTTTACTAACACCTTCCAGCTTGTCGCATTAAAAATACCCTGCTTTCTATCGTGCCTTCACAAAAGCTTCATTGGGTGAGGTTCTTAGAAATGATCTTCAAGACTAACAGCCCTTGCTGTCCCCTTGCTTCTGCAGGCCTTCTGTCTACCATGGCTGGAGACAGAAGTTGGGATGGGATCAGCTGCTGCCGGTCCACATCCCCAGGCTTAGCCTGGTCCCACCACCCCAGCAAGGCACAGGGATGGACAGGGGGCCAGAAGCACACCCAAACCTCCCCAGCTCTGATATGGGCTGTTACCCTGAGTCAAAGAAACTCAAAGGCTCCCTTCATCCGCAGGAGATCTGCTTCCTTAAGGAGCCTGTATCTGATAAGAAATTATAAGTAACAGTGCGATTATCATTATAATACCAATTGCACTGTGATAATGATGCTGTGCAGAACCTGTATCTCAAAATACCCACACCAGAAGACTGAGCAGGATAAAATAACTACAGCAAGGGCTCCTGTCCCCACCCCCTTGTGTTTACATGGCCTTTTTTCCCTGCTTCCCAGCAAACGCTGAAGTGCTAACTCCAAACTTTCAGTGCATTTTCCACTTTACTGACAGTGGGAGTATTTACCACCACCATCACTTCAACCTGCCCATATCATGGTTGTAATACCGTGACCACAGCTGTTAAACAAGTATTGGAGAGCACGCTACATAACTTTGCATATCAAGATCTGCTTTCCTTCGCTTTGTGGGGATGTGGCTGGGCACCAGGCCTGAACCTCTCTGGGTAAAGGACAAGATAATTGCAGTAAGAACATCGGCTGGCTACAACTCCACATTTGACTTGTGGCACAGTGCAGAGCACTGGAGTTTTCTGTCTCTGGCCCTGCCTGGAGGAGAACTAAGCACTCAGGTTGGACATCACCATCCCAGATCTCATTTCAAAGTCCACTGGCTCACTGCTGAGCAAGGGACATTCCCCTGGCAGACAGCAGGGGACTTTTTCTGGGATGGATACAGGGTGCATGGAGCAGTAACCTCCCTCCCAACCCCAGAGGTTAACACGCTGTCCCCGTTACCTCTAAACCTACAAGCAAAAAGCATTACATCTTCCCAATTAACACTGATGAGACAAACCCATCTTCCACCCAAAATGGCAAATAAAGACCCTCAAAATCAGACTCTTCACCTCCAACCTTCTCCTAAAGCACTTTGAAAACCGACCAAAGGAAACCTAAACCTTCCCAAACCAAATCCTGCCTGCCTCATGTTTGTACAGTGCTTTTACTCTCTATGCGAGGACTTTTGCTGCCAAGGCAACAGTCACCATAGAAATCAGTGAAATAACCAGCCATTTCACAGCAACCGCGACAGGCTCCTTCACCAGGAGCCAAGCCTCCTTCTCAAACACCCCAGAAAAGTGGAGATGATAAAGGCAGCAGGACAAAACAGTGTTAAGGCAAGCAAGGCCTGGGGGTAAGGAAAGCCTGACGATAAAACGGCAACATTTTCTCCCTCACAAAACAAATACTGAGGTGCAGGTTGATTACACATGCACACACGCAAGCAGGGGAATAATAATAAAATAAACCAACTGCTGTACGGATTGAAGGTTGAATGCTTTAGAGACCAACTCACAAGTGAGCTCCCTGAAGCCCCTGTGAGTTGCAGGGAGAGTGAATACTTTGGGTGAAAGCCGGGAGCTCCCGTCCAGCACAAAACAAACCCTAACAGCAGGGTCTGAGTCACCGCTCCAGTCACCTCTCCTCCACGGGCACTTTATCATCACTAACCACGCTCTGACACCTCAGTACCTGGACATCCTGTACTCGTAAAGCACCTCTGCACACCAATTTGCAACCAAAGGGCGATGTCCGCTATCAATTATGTGCTGGGTATCACTAAGGAGATCTCGATGACGTAGGGAAATGCATCCCTCCCTCAGGGGAAGGAGGAATGCCTCGCCCCGTGAACCAGAGATCACCCCTCGCAAGGGGCTGCACCGGTAGCAAGGAAGCTACTGGTGCAAAACTTTACAATCAAGCTGGGTTTGTGCCGTAAATCCGAGTATATGCAACGTGTAAAATTGAGGCACGGGAGGTTCAAAGAGCTCCGAGACAGGTTTCCAAGGTCAGTCATTCCCAGATAGAAAACCTTGTCCCACCGACACGCAAGTCAGAGCGAGGAGAGCTACTACTATGAAAATAGGCTGGGATCAATACGTGAAGCAACGCCCACGTACCCTAAATAGCTACTTACGCAGCTTCAGAGACACAAACTGCCCGCACGCTACATAAATTCCCCAGCAGCCCATTTTTTTCTAAATTACTCTATAGGGAGAAGGAAAAACAAAAGCCCACCGTGCATTTCCTATCCTAATTTAGCCAAAAAAATAAGAAACGAACAGCACTTACAGGCAGGGATCTCAGCCCAACAGCTCTGAACCCAAGCCAAGGAGTTAAGGGGCAAGGATTGCAAAATGAAAGTACTTGCATCAAATCTGAATAACTAAACAGCTCATACCAGAGTGGGAAACACCGCTGGGATGCATCTCTGCTACAAAAATGTATCATCTCTGCTGGGGGTGAGCACTGTGGAGCTCTATACAAGCAGACCTTGGCGGGCTAGGTGAGACACCTTTTCCCTCCAAACCCGATTAAGGCTCATCCCTTTGCTTTACCACAGCCCTACAACTCTTTGCTCAACGTACTTCCTCCCCTTTTTTCATCCTTGGGCTGGGAAGTAGTTATGGAAACCAGCAAAGCTTCCTGAAAAGGCTCCCCCAACCAGCTATCTCATCGGGGAGCAGTTGCTAAGCAGGGCTTTTTTTTTTTGACATTACAGAAACCCCACTTTGAGCAATCTGAGGGTGGAAGGGATAGGGTGGGAAGGGCGGGTCCTGCCTTTGGTTTTCGTTACAAACCACCCTTTCAAGGTAGAAGTCTCCTCAAGCTTTGGACGGAGAGCAATGTGCCAGGACCAGACCCACTGCTGGCACCCACTGAACAGCCACCGGCTTTCTGCCCACAGCAGGGATAACCCAGGCACACGTCTTGTACCACATGCCATGATCCTAATGCCTAAATCCTGAAGTAACACAACCACCACACCAAGAGTAGGATGAACATCAGCTTATTTTTGAATGGCTGCAATAAGAAATGCACCCGCCATCCCCCTGCCACAAATGCTTTTAGTTTTGGGTAAGAAAGATGCAAATAAACCATGAAGTTAATCTGCACCAGGGGACGAGCATCACAACCCACAACCATATTCGACTCCTAAAAATACTGTCCTCGAAAGCCGGGCTGTGCTACTTTCAGCCCCCCACCTGTACAAAAACATCACCGGACCGCCACAAATCCATACACACGGGTAATCAGCTTCCACATCAGGATCTTCAATTCTTCAGCACAGACTCCTGCAGCAGGACGCAACCCACCTACTGCACCCCTTGCTTCTCTGCTTATACAGAAACAAATTCCCCCCAGACACCACAACACGCGCTGCGCCCAAACCTGGCACATCTGGTTGCTGGAACGAAGTGACCTCAAATGTTTCTGGGCTCAGGCAGCAGCAAGCTCTGGCCGTCATCTCCAGCACAGCTAAACACGCGCCTGTGTTATGCCTTGGGATCTGGGTCAGGCAGAGATAGGGCAGAGCTGGAAATAGAGCCCCGCGTCCTCGTGCAACCTCTGAGCTAACTCTGGTACTAAGGAGCATGAGACAATTCTTGCCTTCCTCTTGAAACTATCCTAACCTCCTTATATTTACCTGCACACAAGACAAGACCTCTGAAGGAACACAGATGTGACACCGAAAAAGGCAAAAAACTAAAAGCCATTTATTTTTTCCTCTACAAGACACAGAAATAGGGGGAGGATGGGATACAGGAGAAGGATGGAAACAAGAAATTAAGGCAGATGACATGCTTGCGCGGTGCTCTGTATTTTAACTTGGTTAACCACGTAAACGTATTTTGGGTTGGTTTTGCTTGGTTGGCTTTGGGGTTTTGGTAACCTAAAAGGCAGGTATTGTTAGAAAGTCAGACATGGAGTGAGCCTCCGGGAATCTGAGTAGCAGCAAAAACTAAAGTAAAAAGAAAATAAAATTACTGAAAGAGAAAGGGAAGTTTTGCCCAAGGAAACTGCAGTCTTGTGACTGACGGAAACCCGCTCTGAAATGCTTACTCCAGCGGATTTACCCAAACCAGCCAGGCAGATTGGGAAAAAGCAAGTTGGCAGAAACTACAGTGAAAAGAGAGCCTCACCGAGGGCTTCAATCAAATAATGGCAATTATTTTGGTTTTTAATACTTGGGTTGTTGCTGAACGTGGGTTAGACAGTATCCAGACCACAACAGCTGCTTCCTCCCAAATGCCTTTTCCCAGACTTACAACTAAAGCAAAAGAAAACCAAGTTTCCACGCTCAGAACCCCAGCCTAGAATAACGAATCCATATTTCATCAGAGAGAGAAATATTTTATTTAAAATCCTCTCCTTTTGAAGTCCAGCATATCAGACCTAGATCAAAAAGACTCTAAGCCTCAGGAGCCGTAATCTAAACATTCATGCAAGAATGTTCTCTGCTTCTCAGCCGCCGCTGCTCATAAACCCACCCAAAAGGCAGCCTCAAAAAACAAAACAATCCTGGGGTTCTCCTCTATTAATTCACAGTTTCATGTAACACATGCTGGTCCGAAACACAGAACACCACAAACATGCAAGATTATTTCCAGTATATATAGCCCTAATCCAATTTTTGAGCACGCATCCATTCTCTTTCCAGCAACACCTGTTCAGCACTGTACCATAAATAAAATATTTAGCTCAGGAATATATATATATATCTGTAGGAAGGAAAGACTTGTTGCACAGCTGATCTGGAACAACTGGAAAGCCAGGAAAGACTAGATAAATAAGAAAGAAAACTCAACAAAAGGCAGTTTTGATTGCCAATGAGTTATGGGTGTACAACCTGCACGATGGGAAACTTGCCTTACTAGAGCCAGACCCGCTGAAAATTCAGATGAGCCACTCTGGCATCTTCTTTTTGTGGTTAATGCTACAAGCAAGAAGAACAGCTCTCGGCTCGCTTACCAGCCTTCAGCCACCTTCCTGACTCTCTTCACTGACAACTGCAGGAATGCCAAATCTCAGTGGAGATCTGTCGCTGTCTGCGTTTGGCTCCTTCAGTGAAATCCAGTGTGGCTAGAGAGACAAACCCTCTCCCCCCTCCCCAGTGCAGCCATCCAGCACCTCCTTCTTCAAAAGCAAGAGTGCCAGAAAGGGATGGCAGCTCAGACCAGCTCTGTTCCAGGCTCCCAGGGGCCTCAGTTTCTTGCCTTTTATAGGTAATTTCAGGACTGCAGCTTGGTGTTTCAGGGCTGCTGCTGCCACTGAGCACGACACTGATGCTGCAGCAAACTCCCAGTTTCAGAATTTAGACTCCAGAAAGCCAAGAGATTCCTCCCCCAGCGCTGAAGAGTTGATTTATCTCTGTATCAGACTCCAGATCTTAACACCATCAACTGCCCATCCTCAGTGGCTCCCGATCTACGTCAGGCGTGCCACTCCTCCCATTACCTTGGAACACCAACAAGCCCTACTTTAAATCCTGCTTCTGACAACATTTGGCATTGTATCCAAAGAACAGATATGCATTAAGTGTTCCTAACAAGTTTAGCTGCCAGGTGCTTCAAGAGCACAACCCAAGCATTTAAAACACGTTTGTTTCCACACTGCCAATGACAGTAGCAGGGTATACAAACCAGCTGCAAACAACCAACTTCCAAGACCACGAGCAGACTCTCTTGAAGTCACTGTAGCAGGTTCAAAGTCCGCAAAGTACTTAACGTTTTAAATATTCTTCTCCGCTCAAAGTTACCATCACCCAAGATCACAAACAAGGCAAGAAAAGGAACTTGTAATCCTGCTACCAGATCATTCTGGAAAAGTCCAATACTTCAATAACCAGTTGAAAGCTTCCCACGTCCCTGCAGACACCCAATTACCTCTTATTTTACTTTTTCAGTGCCACACTCGGGGTACAGCAGATGTGCCTGCGTCATGTTCCCCTAGTACCTTTATGGAGATATCCATCAGCATCCCCCCCAGCTCCAGTTACGATCCCAGGTATCACAGGCAGGGCAGCTCTCAGCCATCCTTTCTTTTCCACTACACAGCACTCCAAACACAGAAGGCTGTGTGGCCGTTTAACAGATTTGCACGCTGAGCTGGTAGGCTTTGAACCCATCCATTAAATCTGGTTCCAAAAGTAACCTGTAATTCCAGCCAAACAAGAGAATCTCAGCTCGAGGTACTGGATAAGTGTGACTGTCATGGAAATTAAGCTACATTTCAAACCAGTATTTAATGAAAACAGGTTTTCAACTCACAAACTCCTTCACCCGGGGAACGCCATCATCCACTACCTACCCACAGCTCCTAAAACTGCTGCAAAGCAACCCAAACCAGAGAGCAAAGCTCAGTCCGCAGCTCGTTCACAGTTCAGAGCCAGAAATAATTCAAAACACTAAAAATCAGATGCCTCGAGGAGGTTGTTCATGTGGTACCTCTTCTCCTGCCACAGCAGGGACGGAGGGATCAGACCCAGCCTGCGTCACAAGCACAAGCACGCAGCCTCCAGCAAACTTCCCGTACAAGTCGAAATGCTTTAGCCGAAAGAACCAAAGCCAGATGTCTGCTACAGCCTGGGCAATGCGCTCCTCAAAAGCTGGAGTTAACGGCTCGTAACAGCACTGACTGTGAGGATGTTTCCACAATCCACCCCAACATAAGGGGTCCATGGATGGTGTATGCTTTACTGAGCGTGTAATTACAGCAGGTCCCCACAGTGACCCATCCACCGCATGCAAATCCGATCCCTCAGATCATTTCAGACGGTTTAGAAACTGAAAAACCATGTCTACCCTTGAGGGGGGGGCCGGCCAGGAGGGAGGAGGGAAGAAAGAAAAAAAGCAGAATCAGCACTTCTTCCCAGAAAGCAAATACATGAATTAACCATTTAATCGATTAAGGGATGCCTGTGACTCCAAAAGGATCACCAAGCTGCCCGCCTGCAAGCCCAGGGCTGGGGTTTGCAGCTCTTGTTACACAAACAAATTAACACGCAGCAAGGGGGACAAGCCCTGGCTGGGCATAGCAGCAACGGAGGTGCGGAAACCCAGGGGCACTATTGCCCTTCCAGCCACAGAAAGAGCAACCCAAACAAACAGCAGGGAAGGAGAGGAGGGGGATTTAAATCTGCCATCACATGGATGCCATAGCTTTCTGCAAGCAGATGGGCGAAGCCCAGATTAGCAAGGTATTAACGACAGTGAGGCATAACAAATGCAAGGCAGCAATGGCAGCGAGGTACAGATCTAAAATAGATGAACTCTGATATTCCCTGCCATGCAGAGTGATGCTCCCCTCTCCCAGACAGATTGGTGCTGTCTGCAAAGTCACTGCTGACCAGTGGGAAAGGACGAGAGACCGCAAGAGAAGCAGAGCACAGTTGAAAAATGCTGCCAAAGCTGAAGCTAAAAAGTGAATGGGGAAGTAGGTAAGGAAGCAGCAGCAGGAGAGCATAGTACTCCTCGACATCACCCTTCAAGGGCCAGATGCAAAAGGCTTACTGGGAATAAGCCCTTCCTGTCAGTAAGACTCCAAAGATGTGCTCTCTAGAGACATCCAGGAAGACACAATATCCCTGCTGCAGACCTGAGGAAGAAAACAAAACCAGGGAATAACAATTCTGTAGATATTTCTAATGTGTTGGGGCTCATCCGAGCAGCAGAGGGGCCAGGATGTTACAGTAAAGCAGAAACTCCTCTGATGAGAGCAGGAGGGGTGCTGGTAAAACCCCGTCCAGCCGCCTCGTACAGGCTCTGTGACTACACTACGTTCCCTCCAGGCCTGGGAAGGAGGTATACACCTCCCAAACACATCAGCAAACAGAGTATTTTACAAGCACAGAACCCACAGGGACCAACCTGCTGCAGCTGCTGCTTTACCAACCCATCCCACGGCCAGACTGGCTCTACAGGACTACCCTTGAAACCTGCTCTGCCATTAGGCAAACCCTAAGAGCACCCCCAAAGTCTTCTAACCCTGATAAAATACAGCACTTTAATATTAAAGGGGCTTTAAAAATGTAAATAATCTTCAAATTAGAAAGATCACGAAAATTCACCATCAGTCTTTCAGTACCACCAGTGCTTCTGCAAGCAGCAGAGAGGTGCTGAAATGAGTGCTGATGGGGGGGGGAAACCCCAAACTCTTTTGAAAAGTGTAAGATCAAATCCATATCAAAAAATATGACACAGTCACAGTAATTTCCATTAGGGACTTGCTGGGGTTTTCTTTCTTTGGGTGTTTTTTGTGGGGGTGAGGATGGGGCTGCATTACCAGAGGCTGCACAGAATACACACACACACACATGAAATTTGCTTTTAAAAGCAAGTATATTATTATCCATCCTTAGGCACTCCAAAACCTTTCCACTGAGTCTGAAAATACCTACATTCACAAATATTTAATGTGGGTGAGGGGATATAAGTGCCACAGAAGAAACTCTGATGAAATATGCAGCTCACCCTACATGGCACCACAACAGCACTGAAAACAAGCGTGGTCTTACAGGTTTTATTTCACATCATCAGTGAAACAAGCAGAGGGACTGGATTTAATTTGATCCTGAGAAAAGCTCATACTGGTCTGAATCGATCTTCGGCAGACGACGTGCAAAAGCCTGACCTCGCAGCGCCTCCCATCACAGCAGTAGCAGCATGTGAACTGGCCCAGTCCAGACACAGCTCACAGATAACCGGGAGTGCCAAGATGGGCCACGTACCTGCAGTACCACACAAATTAAGATTTCAGGGGGAAAATGCTGATCTCGGATCAGAAAAGCCAGATGCTATAGGACAACGGGAGGATATCGGGTGCCTGTCTGTCACGGAGGATTTTGGGTGGTTTCTGGGTGATGGGTTGGCCACAGCAGGGCTGACGGCTCTCCTCAATTTCTGGGGGAGTGCCAAGGAAGGATCAATGTTTACAAAGGTCCTGAGAAAGAGCAGGACAGCCAACGGGGAGGGCAGCACCACACGCAGCGCCAGCCCCAAACCAGGAAACTTGCTCGCTAAAAGCCACTTTTTGCCAAGTAACCAATTTCCTTACACTCTTCATTAAATAAAATATGAAGGGCAGGCAGAGACGTCAAATATAAATGCATACGCCTCCCTAAGCGGCCGGCCCTATTAGTGCAGATGCTGCATAAATCATTGAGGACAACGGGACATGTGTCCCCAAAGGGAGGGCACGGGCTACAGGGTCAGTGAGCAGGCACACGAGTTTTATATTAACAAGTGTTGCACTTGTATTCGCCGTCGTGATCCACACTGCCCAGAAACAGCAGAAACCACCGCGGTTCGGGTATTATTTAGTCAGGCCAGGGGGGTGGAAGGCAGAATCAAACCTCAAGCCAAACATGGGATGATTTTGGTGTGGATGTCTGCCAAATTGGACACTCACCAGTTTGGTAATTACGCTGGAACGGTTGAAAAGATCCTTGTGTCTGATGTCCCTGAGAAGCTGCCTGAAGATATGACAGGCGTTCTGGCTTCCCCTACCAAAACTGGACACTGTCGCTGTTTCCCAGCCCTCTGCCATGCACGTGAGCGCAAATACAATGCCTTCACAGCCTGAAGCGTTCACAGTTTGGATTGCTTTGGCAAACTTCCCTGGGGAAGAGTGATAGCTACCTGGGAAGGCTTGCCCTGATCACTGGCATCTCTTTTTCCTTATCATTTTCTTTATTTCCAAACTACCTTTTTTGTATTTGCAAAGCGGGCTTAAGGTGGCCTTTAATTTGCAGCCAGATGAACAAGTTGAGGATGAAGACTCTGCTTTGCAGCTTCTCCAGGACAGGCGAGGCCAGGCCAGGCAAAGCTCCAAGGCAGGGGTGCCCAGGTCTGCAAAGGACTCCACATCTAGTCTTTCCCACCATATGGGACTATAAAGCTCAACAGGTCCCTGCTGAAGATCCAGAAGTAGCAGGTCTGTCCCTAGCATGGGGAAAATCTGAAGCCACGTGTCAGCTCCCAGCTGCCACCCCTAATGAATCAGAAGTTCAACAACACTGAAAGGCACCTTCATGCTAAAGCGACTTCTGAGCATAAAATCACTTCCGCTTACCTATTCTGAGAGGTACTTATAGACAGGAGATCCTCCCTGTTTGAAAGCTCTGCATGAAGCTGGATTTACGGATACAGAGCTGTGATTCATCAGTAGAGTAAGCTCTAGGAGACAAACTGTGTTATGCTGGAGTCAAGCAAGGACAGGAAAAAGACAAAAAAAATAAAATCAGGAAGAAAAGTCACAAGTGTTCATCCCACAGCGAGACCCAGACAGAAGACAACAGGGGTGTTTGTGCCGTTCTTCCTTACTTCTCCTTTCATCAGCAGCAGCATCCACTCTTCCCTCCCTCTGTTGCTCCAACCTCTGCAGCTCATTTCAGCCCTATGTGTCTGACCCTCCCCAGCCAAGCAGCACACGCTCCAGTTAAAGGTCAACAGGCTTCAGAGAAAACAGAGAGGCTGCTGAGCCCAGGACTGTGCAAAACCACCGCCCGAAACAGAGGGCAGAATATTTTCGGGAACTTTATGACAGCCAGCAACAGCGCCAGCAAGTCCCAGTGAGCCCAGGCTGTCTCCTCCTCTGCCTCCTCCTCTCTTCCTCCTCCAAGGGTTTGAAAGGATCCTGAGGACTGTAAATAAATGATGGCCCAGTTCATCAATTAGCTCGGGCTGCACTGAAACAATAGCCACGGCAGGGCTCTAACTGCTCAAAATAAACTCCTCGATGGGATCACAGCGATGCTGATGGCTCACTTCCGCCTGGGAGGAACGTTACACAGCATTAAACATTAACCCAAGTCCCAGCCCACATCACTTTGCTCCCAGATAAATCTAACTCGGTAACTGAGCACTTTTAGCTTAAGTAACGCTGAATGATTGGATCGATTCTTTTCCCACCTTTCTCTCACAAGTCCCACAAGCCAGCCCACCGCAGACAGGGGAAACGCCTGCAGGCCCTCTGCAAGGCAGTCAGCATTCACCGCACACAGAAGGCAATTTCACCCTTTAGAAATATACAGGATTCGGGAAAGGGCCGTTTATGTCAATTTAGTCACTCCAAAATCCCAACGGGCAAACTCTTCTCCTGGGTTACAAGGGGCTCCTCACACCTCTGAAATCCAGTCCTTAGCAAACAGTTCCACAGTGTCTATCTTCTGACCCTGCGAGGAGAACTGAGAAGGCACAGAGACTCTAACACAACAAAGTTGCTTCCATTTCTCATTTTGCATTTGCAGTATTATCGTTTGCTTCAAGCTTAACGGGAGCTCAGATACACTTGCCACCCAAAATCATAGAATCATAGAATGGTCTGGGTTGGAAGGGACCCCAAGATCATAGACCCCCCCCCCCCCTGCCACAGGCAGGGCCACCAACCTCAGGCCTGGATCTACACAAGGTTGCCCAGGGCCCCATCCAACCTGGCCTTGAACACCTCCAGGGATGGGGCATCCACTACCTCTCTAGGCAGCCTGTTCCAGCACCTCACCACTCTTTCTGTAAAAACTTCCCCCTCATATCTAATCTAAACCTTCCTTCCTTTAGTTTTAATCCATTCCCCCTTGTCCTGCCACTGTCTATCCTTTTAAAAAATTCAATCCCCTCCTTAAGAAAAAAATCTCTCCCCAGCCATACAAACACAAAATAGAAGTTCCTCAAGGCTTGGCTGAGTCAGATCTTTGCTGCTCTAAGTACGACAGGCACTGCGAAGGGCTGAACAATGACAGGATTTCACGGCGGATTTAGGCAGGGTGTGACTAGTTTAGAACAGGCAGACCAATGTTCCCAAAGAAAAGCACGTGGCTGAGATTAAAAGACAAAATTTCAAAACACAAGAGGAGTTAGAAATAATAAGGAAAAAACCCAGAGAGCTGGGAAGACCAAGAAACCGAAATCAGAGTTGCACCAAAGCTAACTAGCTGGTGGTCTTCCTGCTAAATTCTCCTGATCCTCGATGCTCCACACTGACCAATCCCAAAGCATCAGCTTCTGCAAGATCAATAAATTTGATTTAACTGGCTTCGACTTTGTGGTTTTTAAAGATTCGTGAAGTGTAACAGCGTCAGCATTCTGACTGGTGAAAAATCTGCTTGACTGCTAGAGAGATCTTTTAAATGTACAAGAAAACAGTGTTACAGGTGTCACAAGGACTGATGAACTTTTCTTCCTGGTGATGACAAGCATGCTGACACATTCTGAAACTTCACCAACTAACACCAGCTGCTCATCTTCAGGGTTTCTGAGGCTGAAAGAGCAACTTCGATTCTTAAATTCACATTTAAAAGACAGAATAAATCCCCTTTCACAAATCAAGAGGCAAAATTTGACTTGTTAGCAAATTCCATGAAGCTCTGGATATGCTTCTACCTGCAGCTCGTGCCTACAGCCCCTTGGAAAGAATAAACAGTTTGTCCTCAAGTCATTTGCCTGGGGAAAGTGTTACAGGTTCTCTGGACTAAACACCACATTGCTAAACACCACTTAGTTACATTGAACTAACTGCTGTTTGCCCTCAGCCACGTCCCATGCAGGGAAAACTTGGTACAGAGCTCTTGCTGGCTTTTAGGCTTCACCTAGGGTGGATACCTGGGGTATCTGGGATGCCCATGGTATTTCCCTTGTCATCTGGTGCTGAACAGGACAGTTCTCTGGTTGTCAGTGCATGGCCAGGTGTGCTACAACAACCGCTTCAAGAATCTCACCACTCCAAGACTGACAAGGAGTTAAAGAAAAGAACAAATAAACTCAAAATCCCCAAAACCAAAGGGAAAAAAAACCCCCAACAACAAAAACCATCAGGAAACAAGCTTATCAGCAAAGAAAAGAATGGTTTCCTTAAGGGGCTTTTGCCATTAGGTAAGGCCACAGAAAATACAAGTTACTACAAGTGTACTACTATAACCAAGCAAAATATGTACAGGTAGTAAGTGAAATTAAGGCCCCAGTCCTTCTTATGTGGGTTTTTTTTCCAACTACTCAAACTCTGCCTATAAACCATCAGACAACACACAACTTGAAGAGCAAGGCAAACACTGCAGCTCTGGCTTTACATCCGACCCCAGCACGCAGAGCTAACCTTACTGACACGAAGCATTCCAGCTGCTCACCTGAATTCAGCTCCAGCCCCTGTGCACCTGAACTGTGCCAGCGCAGTTCAGTCCCCTCCCTCCTCCTGCCTTGTATCTTCGCCCTCCTCTCCTGCGCCCGGGTGATGCTGTGGTGGAAAAACTCTTTTCCTGGTTTTCTGCAAGGCTGGGCGGTGAAACCGCAAGACCTTCCCCTTTCGGTGGCAGCAGCGAGTTGTCAGAGGAGCTCAGCTCCCTGTTGAAACCATACCTCCAGTTTCCTAATCTCCCTTTCTATTTTTAACCAGTCCTTTCCCCCACCTTCTCTGCCATGCAGACAGCTGCAGAAAGCAGCTGGAGACAACCGAGTACCCCGGCCAAAAAAAGTAATCCACAGGCCAGCAGCAAGTGTGTAAGGGGCAGCAGAGACCCTCCAAAACACTAATCCTTAACCAAGGCTCAAGGAATCCAAGAGAGGACAGGGCTGCCAGCCTTTACCCTGTCCCCCACGACTCTGCATACAGGGCACGAGTTCTTCTGAAGGACCGTCACTCTCTTGGCCTCATGTGAACCAGCTGAGATACCAATCAGCACCTCTTGTCCTTAAGAACTCCAAGGGACGTGCCCAGTACACAGCCCTCCTGTAACAAATATATCTCTGGGGGAACAGTGTGGATTCATCTTCTGCAGGTTTGGACACTTGGTGTTAGGTGTAACACAAGGCACACAGCAACACCCGAGTTCACTCCCCATATGGTCCAACAGCTTCAAAAAGACAACATGCACCAGCCCTGCAAAGTCAGACGAGCAAAAAGGGCACTTTCCTGAGCAGCAAGAGCAGTTTTGGGCTTTCACAGGTCAACTGAAACCAGAGGAGGCAGAGCAGAGGCTGTGCAAGAGGTTCGGCCATGTGGGACAGCATGAAGCAGGGATTAGGTCCAGGTTTCTGAGCTTATTAGGAGCAGGCATCTCCAGGGAGAAAGCTGATAATCTCTTTGTGGGACCAGGCAGAGCTTTGGCTGAGAGCCTAGCACCAAAAAACAGATGCAGGCACAACTCCAACGCCGATTCAGGGAGCTTAGGAGTGCCGCTGGAAGTTTTGAGTCATGCTCTTGGATATGGGCAAGCCTGAGCCCCTGTTGAGGGAGGCCCTTTTCCTTGTGTTCAGGCAACGGCTGCAAACATCCCTGGTGAGGTAACTCCTGCTGCTCTCTGCTAACACACACTATGTATTTTCTATACTTTGCATTACAAGCACTTTTGGCCATAGACATATGAAATTAAGTTCCATCAATGATTTACAGGTGGAAACTGCTGCGATTCAGCAATTGCCACGCTGCTGCTGCGGCCAGGGGAGTGACACCTTGCCGTGAAGGGACAGAACAGCCCATATCTGCAGGCAGCACAGGACGTCGGTTGCTCAGACAGCCTATTCCCCACAATGGACACCAGTGACAGCTTGGGATAGCCACAAGTCTTTGTCACTGTTTTATGCAAAACTCTTCCTGGCCTTGAGTTACTTCAATGAAGAGTTGAAACACTAATTTGCACACACATACACACACCTCCCCCCTGCCTCCCCAAAAACTGGTTTGGAGCCCAAGTTTGTTGCTCATGTGAAACAAAAATATTATCCACCTACAGAGCAGTGCATGAAGGGGGAGGAGGTCCTCTCCCATCCCTAAGCCACTGCACTACGCCACGTTATTAACCCACACAGAAACCACGAGAGCAGCAAACACACAGGAAACCAAGGTCTGGAAGTAACTTCACTCCTTACTCCTGGAAAAAGGGAGTTTCAGGGCTAAGAAACCTCTTTAGCAGGTTTTACCAGCACTGGGGCCGTGTGTTAATGATTTACCTGGCAGGGCTCTATTTGATAAAAGCGTGTTTTGTTATGGTCTGCCTTCCTGCCTGTGCCGACGTAACCAAATCAGCTCACAAATGAAGCAGGCATGGTATTACTTCACAGGACAGAAGGAAATAAATGTTTCTCTAAGCTTGCTTACCTCATTCTGCTTTAAAAAAATACCCAACACTTTTTATAAATATACACATGGACACATATACATACACAGAGACTAAAAACCAATGCCTGGAGTAGATGTTCTGGATGTACACACAGGGGTGTATATGTACACAGTATCCAGAGACACACACACAGATGAACTACCGCAGGCACAGGTTTTCTAGTTTCTTTCCCAAACTTATCTCTATAAATCTGTTAGAAAGTTTCAGATTAAAGCATTCTGATGAAAAGGGGGTTATGATGAGAAGGCTTTGCCAGGATCATACGCCACGGAAAGACTCAGCTGTGCATCTCCAAAGTCACAGCTTACGGATAAGGTTGTTTTCCTCTTTGACGAAGCCCATTCAGCTCAGGGAGAGGATTTCTGGGGTTTCCCTGTGAGTCACTGCATCCCTCTATACGCCCAGGGCCGCCCTCCTCTACAACTGAAGCATTCACGTTTTTTGCGCAGTGGGTGATACTGTGACACAGGCGGAGCGGCACAGTCGCACAGCACTGCCTCCTCTTATGTACAGCCGCTAAAAAAACCTCACTCACATCACATCTAAAAGACTCTGACTGTTTCACACGAGCGCTCGCTGCTGTTGCACTGGGGCTATCTGGAAGGAGTATAAGGAGGAGGTTGCGGGGGGTGGGAAGGAAGGTGCCCAAGGTGGCAAAAAAGACCATCTTTTGACTTTCAGTTCCTGCAAGCAAGTGCCGGGGTAACCACGGAGAGACTGCCATGCCTCAGTGCCTGGCCATGGCAACAGATGGACCCGTCTGACGGAAACACGCCGGACCCTGGACACGATACAGGGGTACTCACTGGCCAGACAAATCTGTCCTGCTCACTGGCAGCCTGCCTGGATTTTGTTTTAAAGAAAAAAAAAAAAAAATCCCAAAAAACAATCACCAAGAGACTAACCACAAGCTTGAGTGCCACCTTTAAAATAAAATAATCCCCCAAAGCTGTATTTTACATCATCTTGTATCTGAGTCTTACTGCTTGCTTCTACAACGCAGCCCCTGGAGCAGGAGCAGAACATGCCTTCTGACTGAAACGGGATCATCCAGAGCCCGAGAGTGACACAGGGAGGGGGGGGGACCAGAATCAGGCAGCAGATAACAACTTTTCCTCTTCCCAGCTACCAGCCGGACGCGACACTTACAGCAAGACGAGAAGGAGACAGCAGCGAGGCCTCAGCGAGCCGAAACCCTTCAGGATCCCTCCAACATTTCAGCAAAGCAACTCCCAGACCCGAGGATCTCACCGGCGTCTCGTCGGTGAGCTGAACTTCCTTCCAACGGAAAGTTGTTTTTCAACTTCCCTAAGCCAGCAAGGTCACTCCAGGCTCCGCCGGTGCTCCTCAACACCGCTCGCCAGCTCCGTGCGGGAAGCGTCTGGAAAGGAAAAAGCCCCAGAGGTGAGTGGTGCACCGGAGGCGGCCGAGCGGACGCCCGCTGCTGCTGCCGCTCCCTCCTCAGCCATGCCTCTCACCCCGCCGAGTGCGTCAGCAGAGAGGTGGAGACCGAGGAGGAGGAGGAGGATGGGAGCGCCAGCCCGGCCGGAGGGCTGCCATTTCCTCCAGCAGTGGGTGTAACACCTCCTGACACTTCTGGATTTCACCAGCAAAATAACCACTAAAGTGGGGGCAGATAAAGTTGTTTTATGGGTTCAGGTCTGGGATTCTTAATGCGCACAAGTAACCTGAAGCAAAGCTGTGGGTTAGTGCTACTTCTGAAAGAGTCGAGGGGACAGCGTGGAGATGAAAGAGTCAGTGCTGGGAGGAAGGATTCATTTACCAATGCACATATAAATACCAGATGTTAAGTCCTGCCCTGGGGGAAAAAAAAAAAAAAGAAAAAGAAGAAGAAAAAGAAATAAACCCCAAAACGAAACCACAAGGCAAAAAAAAAAAAAAAAAAAAGTCATACTTCACCATGCTAAAATAAAGCAAAACACTAAATTCCTGAACCTTTCAATGAAGATTGTGGCCATGTCCCACAGCTGTCAGTGGCACAGTCCCAGGGCAGGCAGCATCCTTGGTTCCCGAGGGCACACAGCATCCCCTGGGTCCCCTACATCCCCCAGACCCCAAGAGCACACAGCATCCCCCAGGTCCTCAACATCCCCTGGACCCTGAGGGCACACACCAACCTCCGGTCCCCAAGGGAACACAGCATCCTCCTGATCCCTGAGGGCACACATCCAGCCTTTACCCCAAAAGACACACCAAGGGCTGGAGGCGGATAGCACTGGGGGGACACTAGCACCTCCGGCACCCAAGCATAGCGGGTGGCAAAGATAAGCGGGAAAGGAAGGTGTGAAGCATCCCTGGAGAGCACAAGAGGGAGTGGAGCACGTCTACTGGCCGCCCGCCACAGACAGCGGGGAGGTTCCTGTAATTCAGTACAAAACCACAATCCAAAGCAGCCTGAAGCCACATGTTGGAGAGACTGATGGGATGACCAGCGCTGGCAGAGTGTTTTCCAGCAGCTCACATGAGAGCAAGGGCTCTTCGCCGGCTGCTGGAAGCAAAAGAAATATTCCATTCTCTCCATGGATGAGATAATGTGGGGGGAAAAAAACAGACACCAGCATCAACAACCAGCAGCATCAGGTTCTCTGAACTTCACCCCAGGAGAGGATGCCCACTGCCAGCAGTAAAGGGGAATCTGCAGAGCCCCATCGAAGAAATACAGGGCAGAAAAAGTGTTTTCAGAAGCCACATGCAGAAGTACCTCCATACCAATCCTGCCACATGGAAAATAAGTATTTTTAAGTAGTTGGTTTGGGTTTTTTTTTAGACATGTGCCCCTAGGCACAGCCCATCCATCCTTGGTCCTGACACATGTAGACAGCCAGGTCGAATCATAGAATGGTCAGGGCTGGAAGAGACCCAAGTTCCCACCCTCTGTCATGGGCAGGGACACCTCTCACCAGACCAGGCTGCTCAAGGCCCCATCCAACCCAGCCTTGAACAGCTCCAGGGAGATTTTTTTCCTAATATTCCATCTAAATCTACCCCTTTCCAATTTAAAACCATTCCCCCTCATCCAACCACTGCATGCCCTTCTAAAAAGTCCCTCCCCAGCTTTCTTGTAGCCCCCTCAGGTACTGGAAGGCTGCTATTAAGATCTCCCCAGAGCCTTCTCTTCTCCAGGCTGAACAACCCCAACCCAAATGTAACAACATGTTCATGACCAGCTCCTCCACAAAGTCCAGGAGCTGAAGCAGCTCAGGGGTTTATCACTGACCTTCAAATACCAGGGAGGAGAGGGGAGTGTGTGTGGGGGGTGTATGATGAAGGGCCTCAACATCAAGTATTATGTCTGCAAGAACTCAAGGAGAACAGAGAGCACCTTGTTGTGCCAGTGAGTCCAGCCAACTCCCCTGCCTTTAATTCATTGCAAAAAGTCTTTTGTTTCAAAGATCAATAACAACAAAAAAAGGACTTTGGTTAAATTGCCCAACTTGTCCCTTTCTCAAAGAGCTTTTCCCCCTAATTGAAGAATTACAAAACCCCACACAGGCTCATTCTCCTTCTGCAGCTCATTGTTAAGAGGGAGCTGGCAGACCTGGGTTCAATTGAACTAACCCTCAGACTTCTTTCATAGCTCCTTCGGGAAGGATTTTAACAGTTAAGCTGTACCTCCAGCAGGCTGGAGAATCAACTCCAGCTCAGTCCATGTCATTTAAAATCCAAGGAGATGGGCAGCGTGGACTGAGGTGAGCCACCCAGGAGGTCTCTGTGTCTTTTTTCCAGCAGACTTAAGCAACTCAGCTCCATATCAATCAACAGATGCACCTTCCCAACCTCATACTGCGTTTAGGGGGATTCTGGAGTAGAACTGGTAATTGTTCAGTACCTAAAAGTTTCATAAATGAAATCCAGTTGGTACCAAGTCTGTAAATTCCTCCCACCGAGCATGCATATGAGGAATCGACAAGGTGATTAGAAGGCTCACTAGAGGCTGCAGGCTCCTTGTTAGGTAGACAAGGCTCATGCCTACTTCATGTCTACATCAGACACCTCAGGGGACACCTGGTGAGGACAGAGGCCAACTTGATAGCTGACTTGTTACAAGAAACACATAAGTATTTTACCGAAATGCTCCTTGATGACTCCAGCTGATCTTATCTTTGTGGTTTTTCCCCTCCACGATTTACTCCAGTATGGGTTCAGTGACCTCAAGGCACGTAAGGAAGGCAGCCCGTGTTTTCCCATGAGTGAGGTGGGGCCAGGAGGGAGAAGAGATGACAGTTTGACAGGTATTACTGGTAATTAAAACCGAGCTTTGGGAACACCTTTTCAACATGTTTAATCATTATGCATTTAAATACTGCACGTGTCCAGACAGATACAAGTTAATACCCTGTAAAGCCCTCAACAAATAAAGAGAAACATCTAATGAACTTTTTCCAAAGCACTTACAAAAGGTGGTTGTTGGGTTTTTTTTCCCCTCCCACACACTTCAGACAGGACAGAATTAGCCTAAGGGCTAAAACAGGGGACAGCCTGAAACGATTACATCATTTTCTTTCTATAGTACTCCACATCTGGGAGTATCACTCTCAGTTACATGGCTGGTGCTCTGCTTCATCTCCACCTTCTCACATCACGCTTTAATAGCAGGATGACAATCCCCACAAAAATGCCTGAAGAAGTGACACAGCCACCCAGCCTTGACTTATTAGCTTTGTTCTTCATCAGGACATGACCTGTGTGACATAAGATTTGGATTTGACTGCTGGCACCTAAGAGAAATAGCTACTTCAAGCTTCAGATCGGTAATTCGAGCACCACATGCACTGGCATGGCAGCATCCTTCCCAAAACCTTTCTGGGGAAAGGTCTTCCTTGCCTTGGCACCTTAAATCTGCCTAAACATCCAAAAAAAGGTCAAGAGCAAGTAGATTACATCGAGTCACCTTTTCTCTTGCCTGTGGGTAATAAAATTGTATTAGGAGAGGATGGGCTTGTTCAGTCTGGAGAACAGGATGCTCCAGGGAGACCTAATGACAGTCAATCAATACTTAAAGGGGTCCTACAGGAAAAGTGGGAGAGGGGCTCTTTGCCTGTGGGTAATAAAATTGTATTAGGAGAGGATGGGCTTGTTCAGTCTGGAGAACAGGATGCTCCAGGGAGACCTAATGACAGTCAATCAATACTTAAAGGGGTCCTACAGGAAAAGTGGGAGAGGGGCTGTTCATCAGGGAGTACAGGGATAGGATAAGGGGCAATGGCTTGAAGCTGAAAGAGGGCAGGGTTAAGATTAGATGTTAGGAAGAAATTACTTACTCTGAGGGTGGTGAGGCCCTGGCACAGGGTGCCCAGAGAGGCTGCGGAAGCCTGGCCTTAAACTCCCTGGAAGAGTTTAAGGCCAGGTTAGATGAGGCTTTGGGCAACCTGGTCTAGTGAAAGGTGTCCCTGCTCATGGCAGGAGGTGGGAACTAGATGATCTTTAAGGTCCCTTCCAACCCAAAACATTCTGTGATCACTGGAAGTTCTCACAAAGTGATTAGACAGAAGCATAGTTAATGTCATTTAGGTTCCCTTTGCCATAAAAAGGTTGGACCAGATGATCTTTTGAGGTTCCTTCCAACCTGGACTATTTGATGAGGATGATGATGATGAAGTCAAGTCTCCTGTCAGTAAAAACACCCCACTTGTTCCCACCACCTGGCAAACTCAACCTTGAGGCCCAAGCACCACAACTCAGATGATGCAAAACAGCAATGACGCTGCCTCCAGCTGAAGCTGTGGGCACGGCCAGGAAAATAAAAGCGTAAGGATGTAAAAGTGTTTTGGTGGAAGGAAGCTTGAGTCCAAAACAGGAAGAAATAAATAAAAATTAAGTTCAAAAACAACTGATACACACAAAGTAGCTTCACCTTGTCCCGTAACAGCATAGAATAGGTGATGCTCTTCTCCTGAAGTTAACAAGCTGCTCTCCGCCCAGCGCAAGGCTCTAAGGAAGGAACTACACACTCACCTTTCTGGGAAGAATCTTCACAGGAGCTGGCAGGGAGGCAGGTAGCCTCCGGCTACCTGGGACCACTACCCACACCAAAGAGGTACAAGCTCAAACACTGACTGCCAACTTCTACAACCAACACCCACCACTGAGGATGTGTTCATCTTGCTTCACATGAGCAATGTAAATCCGCACATCTGCCATGGCGTATCCCAAAAGCCTCCCAAAAAGCTTTATTTTGGTGTCTTTCTTTCCCTTTGAGTAACTTGACTCTGGTCACTGATCTACCAGGAAAAAAAAACATGCTCCAGGAGCATTAAGAAGCTACTCTGACCTCCACCAGCTTCAGACACTTCAAACCACTGCGTTCAACAACAGCTCGAGGCCAAGTGGTCTAAAATAATTCAAGGTATCTCCCCCATTCTCTTCAGAGCGAAGCTATTCGGTCTCAGCTACAATACAACTACCTGCTCATCGGAGAGGAAGCGTTAGCTATTGCACTGAGTTGCTGTTTGCTCTAAGCAGCAAACCCTCTACTTCATGTTTACCATCGCAATAGGCTGCACAACCCGCTCCAGAATTGCTGCTTATTTGTCTTTCAGCACTTTCAACCCCCAGACAAGTAACCCGGTTTAGAGCAAGCTCACTGTGCAATCCGTAACATGGGTCTCTCCAGAGATGCTGTGATTGCAATAAATCCTGTTGCTTATTATTTACATCAAGCTCCAAGCTGGGGCTTTTTTCACCATATAAGCTGAAATATCTTTGCAAAGGAAACAGAAAATCGAGGACACTGCTAAGTTTTGAGCAGCTTTGGCCGAGGCCTTTTGGCACATCTGCTTTATGATCCAGAAATGAAGTGTTTTATTAAAGATGTGAAAGCGTCCATCATTAAAACAAACCTGTTCTGGCCATCGCTGTTCCACCCTGTCTTCTGAGGGCTTTCAACCAGCAAAAGTGTATATTCCTGGTTGATACAACACAGGGTTTTGAATAGGCCAGGAGCTAAAAAAAGAAGAAAAAAGAAAAAAAAACCAAACCCTTACACACACACAAAAGGAAACGAAAAAAAGCAGCACAGTGGATACTCCTCCCCAATCTATAATGTTTCCTAATGAAAATTAACCTGAAACTTTATTATTATTATTATTATTATTATTATTATTATTATTATTATTATTATATATAACATCGTAATAGTAATACAGCATTAACAGCCTACTGTGGCAACTTCTTACATGTCAGGCTGTTAAGGACAGTTGCTTTTGAAACTGAAAAAAATGCCCTTTGTTCTACCTTTGTGGGGTTCTGATATATACTAGCAACATTAAAAGGTTGACTTTAAAAATCCGTGAAGTATTTATAACTCTAACTTCCAGAAATGCAGGGTTAAGGTGTATCACACACAAAGGGTGGTTCTGGAGCACTGCTGTACTCATCAGCTCCAGCAGTTAA
Source organism: Zapornia atra (assembly GCA_013400835.1). NCBI lineage: Eukaryota > Metazoa > Chordata > Aves > Gruiformes > Rallidae > Zapornia > Zapornia atra. The sequence continues at coordinate 131,127 of VZTU01023452.1, forward strand.
GCTTCCAGAGAGGAATGCTGTGTCATGTAACGTGTGACTCACAGAGTAATGTCCGGAGGAAACCTTGCTTCTGTTTCCTTTCCTATAAAAAACTCTACCTGACTTTTAAGTTGAACCAAGTTAGAACAACAAAAAAAATAAATCTTTCCTCCAACAAAGGAGCTAATTTCAGTGTGTGCAAGAACAAAGGTGAATTTTAAATCACTTGCATAGAGGATGATCATGCAACCTGCCAGCAAGCCAGTGTCTTCTGGACGCTCAGCTGAAAACATCCCCTGCTCCTCCTCCAGAAGCGAATTAGGAAACACGTTGTCTTGTTGTACTTGAACACATGTTTATACTTTGACCTCCCACCCGTTGTGCAACCTCCCGGCTGGCTGACCTGTTCCTGGGCAGCTCCCAGCTCGTTCCTCTTCTGCATCTGACCGCAGTCACGGGACTCCGGCACGTTGCGACAGCTCCGAGGGGTCACGCACACACACAAAGGGATGGCAAAAGCACCAGTGGGATCCCCATGTACCCCAGTGCTGTGGTGGGATCACTTGTTCCCTCCACACCCCTCGAGTCGCACCCAGCCATGCAAAAGCTCACACTTTGCCTAGCTGGCATTGCCTTCATCAACGGGTAAAATCAGTCCTTGTGCTCATCCCGGTGCACACATCCTGCGGCTGTTCCTGGTTAACCACCATTACATCCTTGGAGAAACACAGAGATTATCTCTGCCATTGGAAGCTGGGGCTGCACTGTGGGGTCCTGCATCCCCTCAGAGGCAAGAGCAGAGGTGTCACGCTGCATTCCTGCCCTTCAATTGTATGCAACCACATACCCAGTTCAAAGCAAGCATTTAATACCATCAAGGCCACATTTTAATCTAGAAGAAGGGAGCTCTCCATATCAAACAGAACCAAGAGGCCCTTTTCCAACTCACGGTCTCAAGCAGGAGGACATTTTTTGCAGGGCAGGGCGTTACTCACATGTGAGTGCATCCCGCATCCAGCTACAGCTCCCTGAGTGCCACTCCTATTCCCTGATCCACTTCGTTTTTCCTCCAAGAATTCTCATCATCCAGGTGTGTTGAAATCCACCAGCTACAGAAGTCACCACCTGAGAACGTCACTTTGGTTGTATTTCTTCCAAACCCAGAATTTCAGCCCAAAGCCCTCTGCTGATACATGGGAAACTGATGGCTTCTTCCCCAAATACCCTAAGGGGACGATGAGGGTTGATTTTTCAATCAAGGAGTTAATTCCTTTGTTATTCGCCCCACCCCTTGCTGGTTTTGCATACCTGTAGTTTGGCACATATGGGTGCTCTGGCTTCTTTAAAGCTTGTGACAGATCAGCTTGGCCTTCCCCAGAAACATGGTAAGGATTGATGCCAGCTGCTGCCAGCACCCAAGGAGCAATCACGGGCCTCTCAGGAAAACACCCCTGCTAGTTTTATGTACAGCCATCCCTATGCTAACACAGAGAGGTTTGAAGCCCATCCTAATGCCAAGGAGGGGCAGAGCCATGAGAGACTCAGCAATTTCCCCCCATTTCCTCTGTTCTCCAGCAAGAACTGCACCCTTCTGCAAATACCAGCATCACCGTCTAACCCTGCTGTCTCTCACTCTTCAGAGGAGTGTTTTGTTATTAACCTGAAAGACCTAGAAGGAGCCAGTGCTTTCCAGTACAAGCAAAATTAGCATATTAGAAAAAACCAAACCTCCCACGGCAAAAAAGAAAACAACAACCTGCAAAGCAAGAGTTAACACTGATCATGTTTTGTGGTAGAGGTCAGCAAGAGCCTCCTAGGCACAGAGGGGGCTTTTTCCTGTTAAAGATAAACTACCCCAGCCTCCACATCCTGAGTATTTGTTTGCACGCTGTAAGAGGCACAGACTAGAAACCGGAGAGGGAAATCTGGCTCTGTATTTCGCAATGTATTTCTGCAGCTCCTGGGCGGGACAGTTTTAATTATCCCAAAGACACAAACTACTCTGGCAGCCAGCATCTCCTCTCCCATATCCAGGCAGCAGACCCAGACGGACGTACGCGCCACTCAAAGAGGATGAAATACTTATGGATTGATCACTGCCTCCAGCTCCTTTTCCGTTTTCCCCTACATCACCAAAAGTAAATACTCACAGGTTAGATGGCACTGACTCACACATACCCACCTACCTCGTTAGTAAGCATGATGGGGATTATTATCGCAAATTAGGGCTTCACATATCCACTTCCTACATCCCAAGGGCAAAGGGGACAACACGACAGAAGCAACAAGGAGCTATTTTCGAGGACCACAGGGCGTTGTACTCCTGATATCCTGTGTCCCTGCAGCTGGCAGCATCACCGCTTCACACGTGGGTGAGCCACGCGGTCCCCTCATTGTAACACACATCCTCTTCCCGCAGCACACGGCGAGTGCCACGACTGTCCCCGGGTTCAAAGGATGAGCAGATGAATTCAGGCCAGTAACGCAGAAGAAATAACGCTCCGGAAGCCTGAGCCATTAATCACTGAAGGCTCAAAGGGCTCCCTGGGGAAGTGTGTTCATATGCCGCCCTAACTCCTCCCAAAAAGGGGGACACACAGCAATGCCACCACAGCCACAGACTGCACTTGGTGTAACTCAAAATCTGACTGTGCTTCTCTCTTGACCAAAGTTCAGTGAAAATGCTCCCTGCTTTCAGGCACTGGCCTCCTAGACCTTGTTTTTATAACTTGCACGGCTGCGATGCATTCAAGAAGCAAGAGCGGACAGACACCAATGTGCTGGCTGCTCAGCACGGGCTTTGGAGGCTTGTCCGTGCCACGTGGCAAGCGCGGAACATCTCCAGTGGGAAGCATCACTGGTGCTGCAGAAGCCAAGGGTATGATCACAGGATGCAAAATACATCATGGAACAAACATGGAAAATATTAAGAGAGTCTGTGACACCAAAAATTATGAACGCCAGCACTACCATCTGCTTCCATCTACTCATTTTAGGGTGATAACTTGAACAAGGACCTGCAGGAACCCCAGCCTGCTCCAAGTAAAGCCAAGCCTCAGCAGCTTTGACCACAGAAGGCACTGCACACCCCAAGCAGAAGCTGACCGCCTGTATTTTCTGGCACATTTTGAGTTCTGCTTAAGTGCAGCATCCATCCACATTAGATGAGGCTCGATGCATATGAACTTCCAAATCTCTTTAGGAGTTATGTGCTTTAGAAGGATAAATACACTTAGATTTGATTTGCAAGTAGTAGCAGGTTTCATTTCAACTCGCTTCCTTTGGTTATGGTTAAGTTTTAACGACCAAGAAAATGTCTACAGCCTCTATACAGCCTTACTGTAGAAATGACTAGGAGTTCTCTCAATATTAACAAAACCTCGAAGTATATTTACACTGTAAATACACTATGCTGCAATTGCTAAATCAAGCCATTGCCAAATACCTTTCCCCTGACATTCATCAAATCTATTTTGGCTGGCATTTACTGTGCTCACACTTGCATTTCTGTTCTTGATGCTGGCTACAACGTAAAGACTACAAACACCTTTTCAAAACCCCCACAGAGACCGTCATGCCGCTCTGAATTCAGTATTTATCTTCCGAGTCCCCGTGCAATCTCACACAGACAAGGGGAATCATTCCGCTTGATGCCCTGCTGCCTTGTGGTTATTCCCTGTGGATTATCCAAGCGGATCTGGTTCTGCAAAGGCTGGGTGGGGGAGATGTGTACACCCAACTGTGGACACAGACGGCCTTCCCATACTCAGAATCGAGGCAGATGAACTGCTCCTTTCTTTCTAAAAACCTTTTGTCACGGCTCCCAAAGGATGACATCGATTGGATAACATTGTGCAGCACACTATGATTTTCTAGAGAAGGAAGAGACTAGTTTCTTCTCCATCCACACCAAAGAGGACTAGTCTGGAACAGTATTTCCACTGACCATTAAAGGTTGTCTTTCATAAAAAACACCACAAGGTTTTACCCCTGCAATTACAGCTCACAGAAATCCAGTATCTGTTATGAGTTTAAAATACCTAACGAGGAACATGAAAGGTTGAACTGAGGTACTTGCACCTCCCAAAGAGGTGGGCTGCACTGCCAGCTTGGCTCGGTGACTGGCAATGCCGGTGCTCCAACGTGCTCTGCTTCACACGAGCATTCAGAAAATCTGAGGTCTGGAAGCGGTCCTTGCTGTGTCTTCTACAGCTCACATGCAGCAAAGTGCAGCAAGGGCAGCTTCAGAGAACCTGTGCTTGAACCCAAAGTCAACAGCCTCATTCTACCAACTACCCCACCAGCAGAACACAGGCTGTTCAACTCCCACCCCTATAAACCTTTCATCCAAGTTGAGGAGTTTGAGCACAATAAAAATGGAAAGTCTTGGGATGTTTTTGAGAGGGCAGAGCTCTGAATCACTTAGGAAGCCAGAGATGAGTGCGAGTTCAGTTCTGCTCTAATGAAATGACAACCATAGCAAGAGGCTTGCTGCAGCACCCCTCCAGGGTGTGCACTGGGGAGGAGGGGGCGCACAAGCAATCCCTAAGCACTCATGCTGTGCACGCAAGCATGAGACAGTCTTGCTGCATCATCAAAGAAACACTGTCCTCCAGCTTCAAGTCTTTCACCAACTGGTTTCACAGGTCCTTTCCAAAATACCCCCCTCCGTGTTTAATGCCTCCACCTCCCAACACCATCCCACCATTAAAAGCTCACAGTTTTGGGGGGTGTTTGTTACCGGGTTAGTGAAACAGAAAAGAAAGCCCGTTGACCTTCACAGGCTTCCTGTCCTTCCCAGGTGACAATTTTCCAGCACTCTTCAGGCCCCCCCTTACCACCAAGAGGAGAAGAAAGAAACCCTTTATTTTGCACCTTTGGTTTCGGTTTGGCTCCACTGGAGAGATTTCTTCCAAAGCAAACACTCCTGCAACGTCACGGGGTGTATATATAGACACAGGCCAGAAGAAAGGAGAAAGGAACACAGCCCTGCTGTAGATACTCTGCTACATTAGGCAAGATGTAAGTAGAGAGAATATCAGCCAGAAATAAAGTCTGTACTTTGCTAAAGCTCCACGCACAATGCTGACTCAGACAGTAAAGCCAGGTTGCACGACCCAAGATAAATATTGCATCCATCCCATAACAGGGAGTTTCTCACATATTCCTGGCTTTTGCCAGGAGACGTGCTATCCCTGCTCAGGAGAGACTGCAGCTCACCACAGATGTTCCAGCAGAGCTTGAGGAAAGCCACCTTCATCCACACACTTGAAGGCACTAAGTAGATATGCACGGGACACTGTAGGGAAAGCTCTGTACCGTTTCTGGGAACTCTGCACCATTGGGTGCCTCTGTAATGCCCATACACATGGCAGGCAGCATGGGGAACAGGCAGGGGGTCTGCCTGCCCTTGCAGGGCTGCCATCTCTATGGTGGGATAACTCACACAACTGGATAAGCATCTGGATGCATACCGGCTCTTCAGGAAGATCAGGATGGGTGCTTATGGGAGACTTTCAACACCCTGATAATTGCAGGAGGGGAGACACAGCATGGCAGAAGCAGCTGAGGATATTTCCAGAGTGCACTGATGAGAATTTCCTACCAAGGGTAATCAAGGAGCCAGCATGGAGAGGTGCTCCTCATACTTACAAAACAAGCAAGAACTGGTCTGGGATACAAAGGCTGGGGCAGCCTTGGCTGCAGTGACCATGAGGTGATGGACTTCAGGACTCTGAGAGGAAGGAGCTGGGGGAAACAAGGCTGCATCACACCCTTCGAATTCAGGAGAGCAAATTTTGGCACCTTCAGGGATGTGCTTGAAGAATCCCATGAGATACAGCCTTGGAGACAAGAGGGATCCAGAAGAGCTGGTTGATATTCAAGAATTCCTTCCTCCAAGCTGAAGAACAGTCCACCCCAAGCAGTGGGCAATGAAGCTGAGGTGGCAGGAGGCCTACAGAGAGGAGCAAGGAGTGCCTGACCAAACCCAGATGCAGCACCAGGGGCAGGTGACCCAGGAGGAATCTGGGAACACTGACCATGCAGGGTGGGGATAAGAGAGCCAAAGCCCATCTAGACTCGAGTCTGGCATGGGATGCGAAGGGCCACTGTAAGACTGACCTTCATGAACTACAGGCCCCTGAGACCCACGGGGAAATCCAGTTCAAGGAAGACTTACCCTCAGTTAGAAGAGGATCAAGTGAGGCAACAGCAGACTGCACATACATCAGACCCCGAGACTAGATGGGATGGACCCAGAAGAGCTGAGGGAGCTTGTTGCAAGGTCACACTTGATGACCTTTGAATACTCGGGGCAGCTGGGGGAGATTCCTGATGACTGCAGAGAAAGAAACATCACCTCTGTCTTCAAGAAGGGCAAGGGAATAGATCTACAGGTCAGTCAGCCTGACATTGTCCTGGGAATGAGCAGCTAATTCTGGAAACCATTTCCAGTCACATGAAGGACAAGGGGATGATCAGGAATAGTCAGCATGGATTTATGAAGGGAGGAGAATCATGCTTCACCAGCCTGATCTCCTCCTGTGATGAAATGAGGTGGTAAATGAGGGGAGTGTGGCTGGCTGGACTCCAGCAAGACTTTCAACACCTCTTATAACATCCTGGGACAAGCTGACCAAGTATGGACTAGACAAGCAGACAGTGAAGTGGACTGAGAACTGGCTGAAGAGCCAGGTTCAGAGGGTTGTGATGAGTGGCACAAAGTCTAGTTGGAGGCCAGATGCTATCAGTCTACCCACGGGTTGATACAAGAGCCAATGTCATCTAACCTTTTCATGACCTGGACAACGTGCATTCAGAGAGTACTCTCAGCAAGTTTGCTCATGACTCAAAACCAGGAGGAATGGACAATACACCAGATGGTCACATTGCCATCTGGATGACCTTTGACAGGCTGGAGCAGAGGCCAGGCAGGACCTCATAAAAGAAAAAGTCCTTAACCTGGAAAAGAATGACCCCAAGCACCAGTACTGGTTGAGAGCTGACGGAGCTGACCAGAAGCTTTAAAGGTTTTGATTTTTAGGCTAAGACATGAATTAAAGTTGCAATTCTTTAAACTTCCAACATTCCCTGTTCCCACATCTGGAGGTGGGCTAGCAAAAAGAGGCCAGTGGAGGTCATCAGTAATGGAGGGAAGTACAAAGCTGATCCTATCTACTAAGGTTTCACCCTAAAAATAAGTTCAGGAACAGGGAAGTCTCCATGCAGAGTTCAGGTTTTTGTACAAAAGCTAAAACATGTTTCCACACAACCATTAGCACATTTGTCTTTGGTTCTCAAAGAACCAAAAAACCTCCCGCTCCTCCTCTTCCTCTCTTTGCAAATGGAGCAAGCACGCCGAGGGCTGAGCGGGGAGGAGGGCACTGCTGAGAGCCATCGCAACAGCTGTCACATTTGTGGCCAGAGGACTTGTGATCTCTTCACCCAGGAGAAAAAAAAATAATCAGACCAAGATCCTGAACCATGAAAGCAGCGCGGCCGGGGGAGGCTAGTTAGCTGTTCTACACATGAAACCCTTTTTATACGGTACGTTTCTCCTGGGCAGTCTAAACTCCTCTTTCATACTGAATTAAAACCAGTAAAGCAGAGCCAACTAAGCACAGAAATAACTATAGAACCCTGGCAGGGCTTGCAAGGAAAGAGAGGCTGCTAATTACAGCCTAACCTGTCTCCTCACTGCCATAAAAGCATCAGCAACTCTGGCTTTATAGCGCGTGTTGACACCGGCACTTTGTTACATGGGGGAGTTTGGTTCTCGTAAACGGAGAGGCAGCACCCCCAAACTCCACATTCCCTGGGAAAGGGTGAAGACAGGCTGTCCTCCACAAACTGCTCTCAGTTACTCCCAGTCAATTAGCCTGACAGTTAATCTCACCCTTAGCACCCAGCAGCACAGGAACACCATCAACCCAGGTTTTAGGCAAGGTGCAGAGCCTCGGAGAGGGGCTGCTACTTACCCGTAACACTGCAACGAGCTGCTCTCACCAACAGAGGACACCTTCCTGCCTGGAGGCTGTAACACTCAGCTTCTATGTTGCTGTTTTATACCTTCTTGATACTCTTGGCACTTTATTTAGGTGAAGAGCAGCTCAGATTATTTCTAGGCAGTGCCGTGCAGCAGATTTCAGGGCTATTTATGGATTAAAACACACTTGGGTCCAGCCACAAAGGTTTTCCCTGTGCTGACCTCACATGCCAAAGCCAGGTGCCTTCCCCAGTAACAGAGCAGCTCCTCCACAGGAGTCACATCCAAGCTGGGAGATGCCAGCAGACTGCATCTGGCATTCAGACACAGCAGCTGCTCTGCACAGTGAACAGGGATACTCAGGTGTCCAGCATGCCACCTCCCATCAAAGAAAGCAGTCTGTGCTGTGGCTGCACCTACAGCTGTGCCTGTCCATCCCACACACACATTTTCCAAGTGGTCTGAAGTCAGAAAAACACAAACTTATGCCCAGGGAACATCCTTATTCCAGCACGGAGCGTGTGAATGATGAACAGTGTAAAACCAACGCAGCACAGCCAGTCTTTTTATGATGGGCTCACCCAAGAGGAACCACGCTGTATTTCTGGATCGTTATTTAGTAACAAAAATAACCACATTACTTCCTTAAATACACCGTGCTACAGGATGGCATGACTAAGACTGACACAGTACTTTTCTCTCCTGGGTAAGAAAGTCTACAGGACTTTCTGTGATCAATGATGTTACGAACTCAACAATATTTTGGCATGAAAGATCTATGCTATTTAGGAACTGTTTGCAATCATAGACTCATTGAAAGCATTGGGTTGGAAGGGACCTTTTTTATATATAAATCCAACCCCCTGTTGTGAGCAGGGATGTCTTTACTAGATCAGGCTGCTGAGAGCCCCATCAAACCTGACCAAGATGCTTGCCATAAGCCTCTAAGTCACTGCAGTGTTTGGTTTCTCTTGCTGTTGAGAGCACAACTGTTTGTTAATACAGCAGAACATATTTGCTACACCACTAAGTAACGGAAAATTTGCGTTTCCACAGCCACCGTGCACCTCTAAATTCAAACAGTACAAAAGAGAGCAAAACCCTGACAAGATCTGCCAGTGCCACACTGAGGAGCTGTGCTTACTGGGTTTGTCTTCAGCATATGATGCCAGACCACGGTGTTCAGTGTTAAATGCAAGCTGACTGCAGAAAATTCACTGGAAAGCATTTATTAAGGGTTGACATTCTAATTTTAGCCTCTGGACATTTTTGGGTCCAATGAAAAGACCAAAAACCCAAGAGTAACCCATGCAGGGATTGTCTCCTGCCTGTGCTATTGCAAAAGACATTCTGAGTTTCAGGGTTTTCATTATTTATTTTTAAATCACTCTTTAACTTCTTGTTATCAGAAGTATTAAATTATACCACAACATTGGACCAGACCATGCAAGAAGGCAAGTCTTTCCGAAAGGAAGGAGATGGATTCCCATGGGCAATTACAGTTTCCAATACAAATACAAATACCAGGGGGAGCAGAACCCTCCCATTTCTTTGCCTTTCCTTGTTAAAGGCTTCAGGGCTGCAGGAACACAGGAGTGCTCCACGCTCGTACGCACTGTATAAGCCTTTCTGAGTCAGTATCTCCAGGCTCATACAGGCTCCATCAGTCCCTGAGAAGCTGTTTTGTCCAGGCACTCTCCAGAAGCATTCAAAAAGCTTCTCCTCAGACCTCAATTGCATCTTCATACATCAAAACCAGACACACTGCTGTGGCTGAACAGTTTCCTGCCCAGGCCCACTCCTCCCAGTCCTGGCAGCACAACAGACCACAGAAACCGTAACAGAGACGACCATCTGCCCTGGGCAGACCTGGCCTATGTTCACAACAGCAGCATCAGGATAGACCTTTGGCATAGCTGGAACTAATCTGCAGATGCTCAGCACGTACATAAGGTCCTACCATGGACTAGAACTTGTCTGAGTAGAAGCACAGATGCAGATGTGTTGTTCTTTTCTGCTCCTTCCCATGAAGCTGGCTCCTCAGGTACAGTGCAGACGCAACAGGCTCTGTTCTGGATAGTTACTAGGGAGCAACAGGGAAACCAACCAACCAACTCAACAAACCAACCCAAACAAAACTGGCCAGTTCCTGGGACTAGAAGCTGCCTCCAAGGACACATTTTGCTTGCAGACAGCACCACGCTGTCGCCAAAAGGCTTTCTCCAGTAACTCTGACCACGTCAGCACCTATATTTCTGCCTTGCCTTGGCCAGCTGTGTCCACAAAGGCCATGAGAAGCTGTATTCCTGGGTCTTGCAACTCTAGCATTCCTGCTAATCAGGCACCCTGCACCACCTTGTCCCTGGCCACCTCCAAGGGCAAAGGGACAGTGTACAGGAGCGTACACTGCATGGGATCCCCACACAGACATTAGTAGCTACACTCAACTACAGCGAGGATACAGACACTCTGAGGCAGATCCACAGGACCAGGATGCAGCAGTACCCATGATTCAGGCACCTCACCATGCGCTACTCCCAATCTCACAGCTGCTCCCAGCACCCACAGAACTGCCACGGGAAACCATCTCAACAAGGTGCTCACACTGAGGCTAACAGCACTGACCCCTCTACTCTAGGGGTTTCCCTCCCACACCGTGGCAATTCTCCCTAGAGAGGACATTAGCACAGGCTGAGCACAGCACCTAGTGACCTCCTCTCCTTCAGTGTTGGTGTAAGACCTTGTCTTCCCTCTGCATCAAAGCTGCAGTCTGACTACTGAGGACACCGCTTGGTTTATTTTGAGGGTTCCCCTCCTCCCTGGCTTCTTTTAAACCATAAACCTACATACCCACATCTCCAAAAACGAAAAGCTACGGCGGACAGACCTCCACCACATGACAAAAGCTTAGGTACATCATCAACACAAAAGCACAATTCAAACCCTCGACAGTGCCAAGGGACCGCAATAAAGCCTCTACATAGGCCTAGGTTGGCAGACCAATGCCAGCTAAACGTTACCTCCATGAGACGTTACAGCTACTTGTCAAGGAAGACATGTGCCACCTGCAGCAACATTTCAGATTCAGATGCAATTTAAGATGACTGTGTTAATTCAGTTTGCTTTGGATCCCAGTCCGCCTTGGCCCAGCTCCAATTTTTCCATTGGTGCAACCTCCGGCTTCTTTGGGTGAGCACCTTTGTTTCCTTACAGCAGGTCTAACATTTCTTAGCATCAGTGTAGTAGCATTTTGCATAAGAGAATATAGAGGGGATGGCTTATTGTTACCCATTTCAAGACAGACTAAGAGTCAGCAGTTCAGTTCAATGCTAATGAAATGAGGCCGATAAGCGTGAGCAGCTGGAAGTACCAGAGGCGAAAGGCACAACCAAGTCAGGCTGCAGTTGGGGAAAAAAAATCAGCTTGACTTGTGAGGCAGCCGACAGTTTTTAATCTTATCTAGATGAAAGTATAATCCAAGTACCTTACCTACCTATTAAATAATCCACATTTCCTTAAAATGATAAAAGCATCAAACATCTGGCTACAGGATAGGCCGACATCAATCTGACATCAATCCCATGTCCACACAGATATATCCATCTTCAAAGGATGTAAACCCACCTGCCTCTGAATGCAGGTACAATTTTCAGCAAATTTGCTGTTATTTGTTTAATAATCTTTAGCTGTGGACTTTAAACTCCTCCCCTTTTTGTTGACACTTGGTTTGGTTTCCACCACAGTCACTGGTTGCATATGCTCAATAATACTTGCCCTACAGCAGCTTGCCACACATTCAGCACACTGTGAGCTTGTGTCTTCCCCCTTAGCACAATTCTTCCTCCCCTCCCAGCACAAAAGCCTGGTCCGTTTGGAAACGGCTCCTGAACTCTCTCTGCTTCCAACTAGGTCAACGCTAGGATCCAAACGGGAGGACAAAAAGCATATCAGCTACTTTGTAGTGCCAACAGGGCTAAAGACCTCTGTCCAGCAGGTACTGCTGAATGCATCCTTACTTGTACCTTTTTTCTTCCAAGTCTGTTGTGACTGCAGGAGTTTGCTCAGGAGATACCCACAAACGTGCTCTCCAAATAAAACCATTCTCACACCCCCTCAGAAGGGCACAGCGTTTCTTTAGATCGCCAAGTCAAAGCTACTGCAACCAGTAATGAAAAGGCAGGCCAAGCACATCTGCTGCCTCAGTACTTTATGCTTAAGTCATCATTGTCTACGCAGAAAATGCGGGGGGAAGTAAAGTATGACTTAATAAAGTCTTGCTGATTCCTGCCGCAAACAGGCTCACTTTATTCAGCAGTTACAGGCACAGGATTTTTCCGCCCCCTGACCACCCCCCATCAGTTGCCACAAGAGCCTATTGTTTGGATTTAACCATATAGCACTCCTGAGGAAAACACACAGCTCACACTAGCATGCCAGACTGCACGTGACTTTCAAAAAATAACAACATGAAATGGAGCAGAAGGCAATCCCATCCTGCTACAGTGAGAATGGTGCTTCATACTAAACACCTGTCTGGAGCAAGCAAGAGATACATACCTTGCTTTGGCACAGTTAGAGAAAACAGTGCACACCGGAGAAGTCTTTCAATACTTCCAGAAATCCACATGATGTCTATCAGCTGACAGCTTAGCAGCCTCTCAAGAGCAAACATCCTGCAGATCGATTGCCCCAAATCCAGGAAGCCAAAACCTGCTCAAGACTCCGTCTCAATGTCTCCCCGCCCAGAAACACCACCACGGTCACATCCTCTCTCGTTTGAAACCAGGTTCAAAAACAAAAAAAAATCAGCTGGATGCAGAAAAACGAGTCAGCATCGTGCTCTGGTAGCTTAACTCTGAAAACTCCTGCTCCATCAGCTGAGGGAACTGTGACGCCCTAAGCTCACTAGTAGCTGTGGCAACAGCAGACGCAAATCCTGCCACGCTGCTAAACTTCCCCACAGTCCCCGCTGGCACGCATGAGCTGCATGTGAGCAAAACCACCTTTTTTTAAATTATTTTTTTGTTCCCTGAGAATAAATTGTGTCTCTGAAAGCTGTCCCCTCCCCTAACGCAAAAACCTAACTGGCAGGGCAAAGCTTAGCCAGACTGGGATGGCTTTAGGAGGACTGGTGCCAGCTGCGCTTTAAGGCACTTGGAAAACGAGCCCAGAAGAGTTTGGAAATGGGGTGCAAGAAGAGGGTCACAGTCTGTCCTGTACAACTGCAAGGACTACACCCACTGCTTACCTTAGGTGAGGAGCTGCTGTATTTGCAGTCTTGAGTTTGAGGCTGACCGAATCATACCACTGTTTTAACACAATAAAGGTAGTAGAGGCTGTTCGGGCATAGAAGAGATGGGGTTTAAGTGCCACGCTTTTAAAAAAGTAATCAGAATTTTAACAAATATTGGCATATCCGAATGCAAAACCAAGAGCTTTTCTCGAGAGACATGGCAGATACTTCTCATTATGATGCATGGAAAAATCAGAGGTTAAAAAACAACTGGAGGGAGGGAGGAATTAAAAAAGAAAGCATCACCTAACAGGCTTCCAGCAGCAAAGCCTGCGTGAACTGTAAGACCCGAATTGCACATTTAGCTTTGGGGAGAATTTTACCTCTGCGCCCAAGAGATGTTTGCAGGATTTTTACTTGTGGTTTGCAAAAACATCTCAGATGAATTTCAGCACAGCAAAACGGAGTAAAAGCCCCAACTGATGCTTCCTGCACTGGTTAGGGTGGGGACTGTCTGGTTTTCTGGGCTTGGTGGGGGTGCTGGGTTTGGAGGTGGGGGTGTGCATTTGTGGTTTAGGTTTGTTTTGGTTTTTTTAAAAAGGACAGCTTGGCTTCCCATGTGCAAATAATTTTAGAGACGGAAAACACTGAAACCTAATCTTCACCTCTTCATGAGCAAAGCAAATCTAATCTCAGAGTCAGGTGATTCTCTCTGGTAGCAAAGCAAATGAGCTAAAAACGAAAGAAAGGCAGAGTTACCATGGGATACCAAGATGCGTCACTCCTCTTGGCTCTCCCGGCGCCACGTGACACCTCAGCCGCGAGTGAAGGAGTCGGCAGATGGGATAGGGAAAAAAATAACGTCAAAAGATCTCTAGATTATAGCAAAGTTCAGGCTTTTAAATCCAATTTGCTAACTGCTTATAGCTACAGAAATACAGGCAAACAGTATTTATCTATAAACCAAACCATCTTTCTATAGATGTGTTGCCTCTGTGCAATAAATACAAGCTTTCCCTACCAACACTCGCCATCTGCACCTTCTGGTTCCTTACAGTAAATCCAGTCCAAGCAGGCTCAGAAACACTGTCCGTGCCATCTTCAGTAAGAATAGTCACCTGCCTTTCAGAGGAAGCAAAGCAGGTCAGTCATTTCTACCTTGCTCATAAATACAGAAGCAGCCACTTGGCAGCAACAGACATGAGCAGTCAGAGGTCAAGTGAGATCAGATGGGGTATAAATCACTTCAGATTTACTCTCCAAGGTACCAGGCAGATCACCAAACCCACTCCTTCAGAAGGAGCCCACTGAACCAAGACTCTCTTTCCATCTTCAAGGCAACAACATGTGAGCTGCCCCCACTGCATGCTTAAATATACTGTGATTCTCACCCCTCTCTGTCCACTATATGGTTTTAAACACCTCCTGCTCCAAGCCTTTTTTTTTTCCCCTCTCTCTACACAAAATTGTAGAGTGGTTCAATGTTTGATTTATTTTTTCCCCCCTTTTAACAGCTGGCAATTTCTCTCTAGCATGTCAAAACAGCTCTGATTCAAAGGACATTATTCCACCTCCATCCTCCTCCACCTCCCAAAGCCTTCAAACACCCACACGCTGCTGAGCACCAAAATCTCCAGGAAAATGTGGTCCTCCCATATACCAACCACGCAAACCACCTCTCTGGAGCAGAAAGCTTCACCCTCCGAGCCGCCCCAGCAACTTCTATGGTGCAATGAGTGCGTTTCAGCTCTACCCAAACAAAACACCGTGCTGAAAACCGAGCTCGCGGGGAAATACTGAGGCCCTTCTGTCTTCATCGCATCATGGTAACCTGATCATTACCTCATTACCCCAGGCACCAGCTGGCAAGCTGCCACTCCAACCTACCCAGCTATTTGCACTCTCCTATTAGCTCCAGATTGAGAAACTTTGGTCAAGTAACACAGCAAATGATCCAAGACAACTGCTGCCATAATCTGCTCTTAAACACCAACTTTTTATCACCCAGATCATTTGCTACCACGCGCCTGTTTCCCATCAGCTACTAAACGTAGGAAATAACACCCAAGCCAAGAAATCCCACATTTAATCTACAACTCCAACTTGTAGGCCCTGCAGTAGCACACACCTCTACGGACAGGGCCTGTGAAACCACCACACACTGCTTATTACCTACTCATGAAATGAAGTTTCACATTTCCCTAGCAAGTTTAACACGGATGGTGTGACCTTTTCCAAACACTGCTTTAGTAACCATTCCCTGAGCCAGGAGATACCACCTTTAATAGCCACAGGTAGGTTTTATCTGGACTCCTTTGAACCTCTAACACTTCAGCAGGTGATTCTGTCCCTCTGATCTGCTCTGGTGAGACCTGGCGTACTGTGCCCAGCTGTGGAGCCCTGAGTGCAAGAAGGACATGGAACTGTTGAAGCAGGTCCAGAAGAGAGCAACAAAAATGATCAAAGGGCTGGAGCACCTCTCCTGTGAAGACAGGCTGAGAGAGTTGGGGTTGTGCAGCCTGGAGAAGAGGAGGCTCCAGGGCGACCTAATAGAAGACTTCCAGTCCCTGAAAGGTGCCTACAGGAAAGCTGGAGAAGAACTGTTCATGAGGACATGGAGCAACAGGATATGGGGTGATGGCTTCAAACTAGAAAAAGGTAAATTTAGGTTGGATATCAGGAAAAAGTTCTTCACTCTGAGGGTGGTGGTTCACTGGCACAGGTTGCCCAGAGATGCAGTAGAGGCCCCAGCCCTGGAGACACTCGAGGTCAGGTTTGATGGGGCTCTGAGTGACCTGATCTAGTGAAGATGCCCCTGCTCACTGAAGGGGGGTTGGACTAGATGACCTTTAAAGGTCCCTTCCAGCCTTACACATTCTATGGTTTTATGAATACTGCAGCCTAACTGTGCACCACCAGAAGAAAAACTTTCCCTTGTTTTAAGCTCATTGCTTCCTTGTTTTATTTGATGCTATTTTCTTGAATGAGGGCTTCGGTACAGTCATCCTCTGCTCACGCCTGGCACAACATCCCTCCTCTCACGTCCTCCGCTCACAATCATTTATTTCTTCTCCACGCTGGACAGTGGAAGCTTATTTACCTCCTTGCATACAACCGCTGCTCTGTGCCTCTGACTACCTTCAGCAGCTGTCACTGAACTTTCTCTTTTGGGCTACAGAGGACCAACTGGCACAAGGAATCTTGGGAGAAATATTTTTTTTTATAGGAACTTCTTGTTTTGTTCTCTACCCCCTCATTGATAACAGTCATTCATCTATTACTTTGACTTCACAGCTGTTTTCAGTGTATGTTTCTTCCAAATAGAGAAAAAACAATGCCAAACCTACCAAGCACAGAACAAAATCCAAACCCAATAATAACATTTTGCCTGACGCCAGCATTGCGCAGGTTGGGTTTCAGCAAGCATTGGGTTTCAGAGACAAGAAAGGGCCTGGAGAGCAGCAGCCTTCCTCCATCCTCTCACTTCCCTCTGCTAAACCACCCACACTGCTCGGATACAGCTCGGGAACCTGCTGCTTTCAGATACCCCAACCCCAGGCTGCCCATACTTTTGCAGAGCACCCCCAAGCCCCTCTTTTCTGCTCAGGGAGGCCGATCGACATCCTCCCCACACATATCATCAACCCTGGCTCCACAGTGCAGCTCAGGTTTGCTTAAAGAGCCACTTGGCACCCAACACATCTGCTGGCACCTCATCACAGAAAGTCCTGGAGAAGAAAGGGTGAAAGCATGGGTGCTCTGCCGGTGCCACACTGAAAGGAGCAGGGAAGAAGGGGGTAGGGGGGAGAAGGGAGCATGGACCACACATTCAGAGCTGGTAAGCCTGAATTCAGAGCCACAGGCTCTGAATGAAGCAAGTACAAGGTGCATCTCAAGATGCTTCTGCTTTGTAAAAAAAGAAAAAAAGTATATGTACACACACACACTTTGCCCACCTGTATTTATTATTTCCTGATGCTGCATCACCAGAATGACCTCTACTAAGGGGCACAGAAAAAAACGCTGCTTTTTTTTATTAGTAACCAATTGCTGCCTTACTGCTTCATTGACCTCAGACCCCACAGCAGATTCTTTACCTTGCCCATGCTCCACACACGCTCATTTCTTTTCACATGGAAAAAGAGCACCCAACACTTTCTGCACCATTAATAAACACAGTACACCTGGGGACAGAGCTGTACCCTGAAACTCTGGCCCAGCACACAGGTTTTTCTTCCCAGCTTTCAGCACCTTGAACTCCTCCCAACACAGGATGACAATACAGATTCGCTTTAAAGTGTCCGTTTTCACTCCGCCCTGGATTACCACTGAGAAGCAGATACTGGCTGACTAGAAGAATTTTCCAGTTAAAACTAAAGAATCAGTGCAGAAACATTAAAAATAATTCCTTAGGTGGGCATTGCACTGGGAACCAATGGGATTGCAAATGTACAGAGAAAAGGCATCAGATTTAGCATGACTGGCAGGGACGACGCATCTTACATGAGTGAGAAGCGGCAATACCCAGACAAACATTTGCTATTTACCTAAGTTCACTTAAAGAAATGATCTTTTAAAGACTTATCCTTTCCAAGGCTGTGTGGTAAAACCAGAGCTTTTCCCTGGGACAACTTGTCTGGTACTCCTCCTGCACCATTTGGGATGCTGGTTGGAATAGACAGGGAGGATGGATTAATTTTACTCTTGATGGTAACTGGGCTTTCACTCAAATGAGCGTCCAGCACTGCAGCTTGGGAAGAAGGAGAATCAACAGGTCCAGGGACAGACTTTTTTTTTGGCACAAGATGTTGACAGGAAGGTGTCCTTACAATGGGGTATCAAACCTCGCGGTACCTGAGTGACCTTGCCCAACCATTCATCAAGCAGATCACCACCCGGAAAGGTCTCAGTTGTTTCACCAAAATCCAGCGCCTGCTCTGCCTCTTTCTGATGATGCTGTCAGCATCATCCTTCTCCCGTGCCAGGTCAAGTCAAGCAACAGAGAGAGGTACAAGAAAAGAGTATTAAGATAGGGTGCCAAGGCGGGTATTAGATGATGCGGAATAGCTCTCTGAGACGACAGACGTAAAAGCCGTGGACGACAGGGTCTTACTGCATTGTCACTAACCCCCCCACTACCCAGTGAAACTCTCCCTCACCCTGAATTCCTCCCACACACTTATTTTCCAAGCTTCACTCAACTCACATTTCCATGTCAGCCTCTAGGCCTCCCCACAGCCATTGCAGAGGCTCAAGACGACTGGTGAAACTCCACTAAGACCACACCATGCTTGGTTTTCTGCTCCGGAGGAGGCGAATTGGCAGAGAACTGACTAGTGTGCCAGGAGCTGCAGAAGGGCCCTCCTTTTCCTTACGCTCACCCCGACACTCATGGTGCATAAGGGTACAGGAGCTGAGGGCTCAGGCCCCAGGCGAGCAGCGGGACCTCGTGCCATGCTCAGAGGGAGGCACTGCTCACCCAACACCGCTTTTCTAAGGGGCACACACCATGCCAAAGGACAGGGATTTAATACTGCTCAGTTCACAGCAAGGCAATCAACCCCAGAGCTCCTGAACAAATAGTGGCTTGCTGCTGTCGCACCCCTGCACCCCTTTGGCTTTTGGCTGGGCAATTCTGTCTGCAAACAGTGGTGCGTTTGCATTGTGAAGCCGAATATACAACGTATCTCCCCCTACACGCAGAAATGAGTTTGCTTTCATACCAGCTGCTTCAGCTGTGTCAGTAAGAGCTAAAATACTGATATGTACATATATATATATATAGTAAAACTAAATCCTACAGGATGCAGCCAAGGAAGAGCCAGGAAATTTTTAAGCTCTTTATTCTTGGGGCACACACCTCTATTTCACCATTTTAACATAGTGTTCACCGGAGATAACATTATCAATATCTGATGAGGGAGCTGTCTATCCATTACAAACCCTTTCTGGACAGAGTGCTTTGGGGAAATCAAGGAGGGTGGGCACAAAATCAGTGCATTTTTGTGACTACAACATTTGTGATTAAGTATCATAGGATACTGCACACACAGTGTCACAGAATGGCCAGGGATGGAAGGGACCTTGAAGATCACCAAATTCCCACCCCTGCCATGGGCAGGGACACCTCTCACCACACCAGGCTGCTCAAGGCCCCATCCAGCCCAGCCTTGAACACTTCCAAGGAGGGGGCAGCCACCAGGGATGGAAGGGACCTTGAAGATCACCAAATTCCCACCCCTGCCATGGGCAGGGACACCTCTCACCACACCAGGCTGCTCAAGGCCCCATCCAGCCCAGCCTTGAACACTTCCAAGGAGGGGGCAGCCACCACCTCCCTGGGCAACCTGTGCCAGGGCCTCAGCAGCCTCGCTGTATTTTTTTCCTATTATCCAATCTAAATCTACCCCCTTCCAATTTAAAACCATTCCCCCTTGTCCTATCACTGCATGCCCTTCTAAAAAGTCCCTCACCAGCTTCCTTGTAGGTACTGGAAGGTCTCCATAAGGTCTCCCCAGAGCCTTCTCTTCTCCAAGCTGAACAACCCCAACTGTCTCAGGTTGTCTTCATAGGAGAGGTGCTCCAGCCCCCTCATCATCTTTGTGGCCCTGCACTCCACCCATTCCAACAGTTCCATGTCCTCCTCATGTTGGGGACTTGTCCTGGCTCCAGCCAGAACAGAGTTAACTTCCCCAAGCAGCCAGCACAGGTTGGCCAGGCTCTACCTGTGCAACAGTTGCTCTCAAACCAGAGCAAGTCACTGTACTTAAAGAACCCAGCCTTGGCTCACTGACATTCCCACCTTGCTAACGAATCTGAAACCTAACTGGCAGGTGATGCTTTCAGGGCTAGCAGTGATGTAAGGACAGAGCTGTCCTCCTGCTTTGATGGGCTTGCCCACAGCGTTACTCAGTTGGGATTATGAGCAGATCGCTCACCTGTTGGCTTTGAGCAAGCTGACATCCTCACAAAGCACAAAGACAACCTCGTGATGGGTATTACTGGAGTATGAGAAAAGTCATTTTAGAGATGTAGCAGCTACAACAGAGCAACTCGCCTTACCTCCTTTGTAAACAGTTTCTAAACTGCCAGGTACAGCTATGATTAAGGAGCAGCTGGAGATGAGAAGAGAAATCCTCATAACTGCTGACAGGTAAGTTTGAGCTTCAGCACAAGCATTTAGAGATGAAAGAGCACAATGAGGATGCTGAAAGACAACTGACAGCTTGAGGAATGCACACCAGTTTTCAAATCATTTTCTGTGATGTAGGGTAATGTTTATGATCACAGGATTCACTGGGAATTAGATCATCCACTTAGCAGCAGGCTTGCCAGATCAGCTGTCTGGGGACTTTAAACAGGATCAGAAGAAACTGCAGAGCATTGCAAAACTGGAGTCAGTGCCTTCGTGTTCTTGGTATGCGGCTGCCTTCCTGGAGAAATTTCACAGAAGACTAAAACACAGGGAGGGAGGAACAAAACATCCAAAGGAAGAGCAAATTGAGCCCTACAACAGATTTCAGGAAGGTTGCATGTTGTCTGTGTTGACTGCTGACCCCCAACTGGTTGGCCTGCCTTGGCCTTATCTACAGCACCTGATTTCACGCCCGGGGCTGGCTCTATTTAAATACTTCTCATAGAGATATGTCTGGAGCAGACAGTTCGACAAACCAGCACTATAGTGGGGCTGTTACGCTGTCAGACCCAGGCCACACAAAGCCCTAGCAGGAGGCAGGCCGAAGTAGCTGCATTGGGCCGAGGAGGGCACCAGTTAATTTGGATTTGCAGCAGCATTCATGAAACATCTGAGGCGACCTTGTGTGCACACTTAAGGTATCCTGACCATCAAACCAGCATTTGTGGCCCTTACCTGCCCTGCAACTCGTCTCTTAAGACGCGCCGCACAGCTCCTGGAGGTCCCAAGGCTGTATTTACACAAGCTTTCCAAGAAACTATTAGTAAAGCTTGGGGGATTCAGCAATGTCTGGAGATGACTGCAATGAAGCTCCCCAACACAGAAAAGGGCAGGGAGGAACCTAAAGGCAGGTGTGTGCTCCAGACAAGATGGTATTTAAGCCTGCCCTGCGCACACATGATTTCAAGAGCTGGAACCATCAGGGAGGACACTGGTGACAGAGTGGACATCCTCCATGAGGGCTATAAAACCATATATATTTTGATACCAAATATTCCAGCCGTCCTTCGCTACGCATCTATCACCATGGAGCAAAATAGATTAGATCTAACATTTTGCCTTCCTAAGTAGTACATGGAAATCTGTCAAAACAGTTGCTGACAGCCTTTCCACTACCTGCTGGAAATGAGGACAGCAGAGGAAGGGAGAGTGCAGGCCACTTTTTGTTTTAATGCATCTTGAAAACAAATGTTTGTCTCTGTTCTTGTAGATTTAATGAATGAACTGAAACAAAGCATCTTGTGCGGGAATCCCAGTAATGGTATCAACTGTGGAATAATAAAACTGCAAAGCCCTGGAGTAATTTTAAATAACTACATCTGTCAGTAAAATAAAGGGCGAACTGGTCAATACTTAGCCAGTAAGAGCGAGCTGTTTAAGAGGGTCTAATTCAACACAGGAACATAGCCTGTTGGGTCCTTCTAATGCCTGAGGCTGGAGGAAAACAGCTGATTAATTAATAACAACCACCTTCTGTGGTTTCCCAAAAAGCACAAACCCCAGAAGTACCCCCAACATTCATGTCTCCTGGGTTGCAGACTGCGAGGTTGCCCAGGCTCTTTAAAGGCTTCAGCACTGCTTGAAAACAGGATTGCTGGATCCAAAGAAACCAGATCTAAACCGGAGAGCACAAGGTGAGAGATCAGCATGACAGCATTCCCCCTCATGAATCCAAACAAACACAACATGTTGAACTATTTCCAGCATGACTACAGCACAAAATAACATTTGACTTCACCATAATGGTTGATGTTTTAACTGCACCCTAAGAGCCAGGGGAAGGGCCACCTACAGCAGCCCTGAGTTTAACATCAGCTGCTTCGCTTCAAAGGAAGCGAAGAGAGTTGCAAAAGAGCCCCACTGTACTTCAAAGCACTAATAGCCTTTCAGATAAGGACTGAGTGTATTTACATTTGCTCTCCAAGCACTTGAACCCAAGTAGAAGGGCACATGGGTTATTTTGGTATTTGCTAGGTGCCCTGTCCCATGCCCAGAAGTCTCAGGGAGGTGATATGACACCTGAAAGGAGTTAGGATAGCATTAGCCATTGAACCCCAGCTGAATCCTTGCAGGCACAAGAGCTAAGTAGAAAAAATTAAGCCAAAGCCAGAAGGAGCACAAGCAGAGAGACGGCAAACCCACCTTCTCTTTGCACACACGGGAGAACTGGTGAGCTCACTCTTAGGAGAAGTCCTGTTGCTTGGCCTGTAAACTATGAATCAGTCGGTCAGAGCAGCCACGGGACAAAGGAGCACTCATTTGTTAATTCAGTTGACAGACAAATCCAGACAAGGAAGATTCCCTCTTTGGATTCAGGATTAATCAGCAGCAGCTACAGCTTATTTTCATTAACTGCTAGCACATCCTTTGCCTTTTCCAAGGAACAGGGGAGCTGCTACATGTCTGAAGGGAAATTAATTAGGAGACAAGAGTGAAACCATTGACAGCAACCTGCTTTACGCCACTTGCTTACTGAGAAGCAGCCAAGCTATTCAATGAGCAGTAATGGCTAGGAAGTCTAACAAAATCGAATCTGACCAATTGGAACAAGCTGAGCACAGGGAACATATGACATCTGCTCTGAAATTCAATTAAATCTTCAGTTTTACGTAAGCGCCCACAATGCTACATCATCAATTGCTTCCCTCCTTGGACTCCTCTTTTGGAACACCACTGCTCCGTTAACATGGGAGCAGGCAGCACATCAGACTGGAGACTGGACTTGGGTTCTCCCTGGGGATCACATGGATGTATGATGGACTTCAGGTTCACACTAAAATCACCAATGCAGATATGGTAGTGTCCACTTGCCATTCCCCCTTCCACAGGGTAGTTCTCTGGAAAAAGTCAGGGGGTCAAGCAGGAGCCAAGAAGAATGCCCATGCTTTCATAAAGAACAGGGTGAAATCAGCAGCAGGTCATTGGGGTGATGCTGTAAAAGGTGCTGCTGATTGTGTGCAGTGCATACACAGCAGCTCCCGGGCTTCAAGCTCCCACCTCACCTCTTCAGTCACCAACAGTGGCATGCTCCGGCATTCCTAGCAGCAAAGGCATTACTTAAAAACTCCATGGCACAGTAACTCCTGTCCTACAAAGGGTACAGAAAACCACTAAACTCACACTGTTATATACTTGACTAATACAATGTCCCCAAAGGTGCTTTTATATGTACAAGACACCACATAGAAACTAGCCACTGCTTTTAATGAAATTATCTCCCATGCATTTGACATTTCACAGGGCAGCAAGTTTTTGTTGTGGGCTTTTTTTGTTGGAGGTTTTGAGGTCTGTGACATTGTGGGTTTGTTTTTTTTTTTTCTTTTTAACCTGGGCTAACCAACCATTGCCCATCTAATAGCAAAATCCGACCCTTACAATCTCAGTGCCTGTTAAGCTACCAGGTTGCCTGCACTAGAATTTAAGTTTATCCATTCCACGCTCTTGCTTGTATTCATACACATTTTCATTTCTGAACAAGCAACTTAGGCTAAAACACTTTCAAAAGATATTGCATGTGCTGAGGCTCCGTTCCCACAGCGCTGAACTCAGTAGGTATGAGCATACCTGGCAGTACCAAGCTTAAACAACAATCATTAAGAGATACAGAAAATATAGTTCCAGCCATAAACCACACAGCTTTACATGGCATTACCTGCTTCAAACAGTCCTTGTTACACCATCGTCACACAGCTTGGCTCCGAAGACGGAGACACGCCACGGTCACAACCGTTAAGTGCTACATAAAAGTGACACTGGGTTTCTCTTTCAAAGCCAACGAAGTTCAAATTTAAAAGAGAATTCAACAAGCAGCTATGCTGAGCACACACCGGATGATGAGTATATTTATATAACAGAAGACTTCCTGGATTATTTTAAGGCTCAAGTTCTGCAAAGCTAACAATTGAGGAAAGGGATGTTTTCCCTTTGTTTAAAAATATAATACCCGCAAAGGGAAAAAAATAGTAAAAAAGAGGCAAGCCATCGAAGAGAGAGCAGTATCTTGGTATTCCAACTATACTAGATCCCTGGATATCAACAAGAAACCACCCCTGTGTTTTGTGACCCCAGGGGTTTAGAACTTATGTTGCCATGTGCAAACAAACACACAAAGAACCACCAAGGACCCAGGCACTGAAGGATCTGCAGGCAGCACCTTCACACCAGCTACAAGGCATGCCCCAGGCCTGACAGCATTCGGTTCGAACCCTCCCCATTTAGCCCAGAACAGAGCAGCCCTGCACGGCCTGCCCTGTGCCTGCTGATGTTCAACCCCTATTAAATCTGCATTAAACTTTAAGTAATACGTTACTACATTATTCATAACATCTGTGTATCGGGCCCAGGGGAAACAGAAGTTGAATCAATACAGTGACATGAGCTGCTGGTGTCAGGTGCAGGCGGCTTAACATTCATAGAGTTGGAGAAGGGTGGGGAAGGCAGGGGGTTTTAATGACTGGTGAAAGCGAACCTTAGACACACCGGCTCCCCCAATTTCTCCAGTCAACAGTGTTTTTCTCATTGTTTCTGATTATTGACAGTATTTCTTACAGTATCGGCGGAAGCGCTACTAAACATTTTAACTGCACAGCACTTGAGACTGAGAGGCACGCAGCACTGCAACATCTGTAGGAGAGGGGCTAAAACCAACTTCCCCAAAATCCAAGTTAGCCTGGGGCACCCGCAGGAGGCATTACAGCCACATTAGGAAGGAGCGCAACTGAGAGCTGCTTTTCCGTTCTGTCCCTTGCCACAGCCTCAGGATCAGCCACTTCGGCCTCATTAACACTCAAGAACATTTTGGGGGATAGGCAGAAGGCAGGGAAGACATGGATACACACAAACTGCAGTTTAAAAACACGCTCTCTCTCAAAACTTCTGTGCCCAGTATCTGCACTTGTATTTCTTGATTCTTACCCCTTACATCAGGCAGAGAGTTTTCCAGCACACACTGAACCCAAAAAACCCACAAAAATCTTAAAAGATGCCTTATCAAGAAATCCTTGCAGGCCTTCAAAGGGTTATTAAGAGACAAAAACATAACAGCAAGCAGCAAGAAAGGGCATTAACCCATATATTTTTCTCTTGGCAGATCATTCATCCATGTCAATGCCAGATCTGGGAACAGAAAACAGGTATTCCAGCCACCAGTCTGGTGTGTCTACCCAATATATCACCCCAGCTTCAACATCCAGATGGGCAAGAATTTCCTTCTAAGTAGGGGGTTGCAGCATTTATCCACAACCTACATCTTCTCAACTTTTGCTCTGCATTATCCTTACCTGGAAGCAGGAAAAAGGAACCAATCTAAGTCATCTTTCAGTTCACTTTTCCCAAGATTATACTCTATATATAGTACTAGAAATACAGAATTGTTGAATCTTTAAGGTTGCAAAAGACCTCTAAGACCATCGAGTCCAACCATCTGTCCAACAACACCACATCAACTAAACCATGTCTTCGAGTGCCACGTCTACACATGTTTTGAACCCCTCCAGGGATGGCAACTCCACCACCTCTCTGGGCAGCCTGGTCCAATGCCTGACCACTCTTTCGGTGAAGGAATTTTTCCTAATATCCAATCTGAACTTCCCCTGATGCAACTTGAGATAATTTCCTCTTGTCATATGGCTAGTTACTTGCGAGAAAGGACCAACCCCAACCTCACTACTCCCTCCTTCCAGGTAGATGCAGAGAGCAATCAGGTCCCCCCATGGGCTCCTCTTCCCCAAACTACCCCTACCCCCACCCCCCCCAGTTCCTTCAGCTGCTGCCCACCAGGCTTGTGCTCCAGACCCTTCCCCACTCCGTTCCCCTTCTCTGGACCCGCTCTAGCACCTCACTGTCCTTGTAGTGAAAAAGTAGCCTCCAGTAGCCAAACCCGAACCCAGCACGCGAGGGGCAGCCTCACCAGTGTCTAGCACAGGGGGACGGTCACTGCCCTGGTTCTGCTGGCCACATCATTGCTGATAGCAGTCAGGATGCCGTTGGCCTTCTTGGCCAGCTGGGCACACAGCTCGCTCATGTCCAACTGTCTGCCAACCAACACCCCCAGGTCCCTCTCTGCCAGGCACCTCTCCAGCCGCTCTGCCCCAAGCCTGCAGTGCTGCCAGGGGTTGGTGTAGACCAAGTGCAGGACCTGGCACTTGGCCTTGTTGAACCTCATGCCCTTGGCCCATCAATCCAGCCTGTCCAGATCCCATTGCAGAGTCTTCCTGCCCTCCAGCAGATAGACACTCCCACCCAATCTGGTGACATCTGTGAACTTACTGAGGACGCACCCCATCCCCTCATTGGAATCACTGATAAAGGCACTGAACAAGCCTGGAGTTAGACAGTGTAATTTTCTTTCTTTTTCCTTGAATGAAGAGGGTATCAGGCTGGCAGAAGAAACATCTAAGCTCACAGAAAATGGAGGGAATCATCACAGTCTCCACTAAGCCATGCTGTTAAACGAAAGCCTCACTTAAAGAAACCAGCCTGTACTGGTGCCAAAAGAAACAGAGCCACACAGCTGCAAATACACGAGCGAGGGCCGCTGCCTGCTGCCAGTGCTGCAATGCTGGCACACACACAAAACATTATTAATCCAAAGCAAAACAGATATCTGACCGTGCAAGTCCAAAACAAGACCTTATCCAAATTCAGGTCACATTTAATATCATGTTACAGCAAGTGAAGCACCAAAAATGCCCCACAGCTCCAAAACACACGCTCTTGAAAATACAAAATCCATTTACTTGCCTGAATTCGCTTTTGTGTACCGAGCACTTGATGCATCAGGTTAGAAGATCACTACGAATATGACAGTCCAAGCTCAGAAGATCTGCTGCTGGCCGCTTCTCACATATTCTTAAGAGTCACTATTTTAAAAAAAACACAAAAACAACAAACAACAGCATATTTAGAAGCAGAGCTAATAGCAAGCCTTCCATTAAAATATTAGGAGTTATTAGAATGCAAAGGTAACCTTTGGATCTACCAATAGCTGGAATATACAGTAAAGACCCTGCTAGTATGGACAGGTGCATTTAAAAACCTGTTTCCCCAAGAACACATGAAGAGAGAAGATCCCTGTGTCCAAATAAGGCCTATAAGTAACTTTTGTTGGGTCTGAGAGAGGCCTGGAGTGCTTCTTCATCCATCCCGTGCCATCCCACGGAAAGCAGAGCTGTTACACATACCAGCCTTCCTGCAGGAGCCTAGCTTGGACATACACAGACACAGTTTCCTCCCACCTTGCCTTCCTACCCTACGGCAGACCAACGCTTCCCCCCACCTTGGTGTCACCTGCAAACTTACAGAGAGTGCACTCAATTCTCTCATCCAAATCATCAATAAAGATATTAAAGAGGATGGGCCCATGTACTGACCCCTGGAGAACATAACTTGTGATTGGTCACCAGTTGGATTTAACTCCATTCAACGTAAGTAACTGCCTGCCAGGATGCCAGCAGTCTGTGGCATGTGAATTTTGATTCTTGGACTGCTTTTTAGCTAGGGTTAGGATTACCTGGAAATTCACATTTCTGTTTTACACCGCATTCTCGCCTCATTTTCAAGAGTATTTAATCAAAATGCTTCAGGGAGAGTGTCACCAGGCACTCCTTCCCCCTCCAAACAGCCACCCCTTCCCCCTCCAAACAGCCACCCCTTCCCCCTCCAAACAGCCACCCTCAGCAACCAAGAGAGTCCTCTCTGTAACCAGCTGGAAGTTGAGGAGTTCTGTCCACCCAGCTGGAGCCACTGCGCATGCCAGCATGGAACTGCTCAGTGAAAGCCTTGCTATCCCGCCCTGCTAGTAATAAAATCTTCTGTTTACAAAGCCTAAGTTATCCATCCCATGAACACCCACCAGCACATCTTCACTAAGGAGGAAGGCCCCGTTTCCATGAGAAACCGCACTTTATCTCCTAACAACAGCCAACCCTCCCCAAACACATTGTACTCTCATCTGCCAAGTTTTACAAAGCCCAGAAAGCTGCCCATCTGCTGGGAGCAGCATCAGCATGAACCACAAGAGAGCCAGCCTGCCATACCCCTCCCTGCATCTGGAGGGAAAGCTCCCAACTCTACATACCCACTCCTCCAGGAAGGACGGATTCTCCCCCCCTTCCCACCCCTGATCCAAGATATGATCGAGCACAAAGTGGAGCCCAAACATAAACACATTTTTGACGAGCAAGTCATGGATCAACCCAGGCTGCAGAGCACCAGGAGCACCCACAGTGCTCAGCATCTGCTGCAGCCTCTTCCTCTTCTGTGGAAAGCCACACAGATGCTGTCAGGACGCACCTTCTGCCACACAGAGCATTATTTCTGAGTCAGTTGGAAGAAATTAGAAGCAATTCACACTGTTTCCTTTACCACCAAATTTACACTTGCAGAAGAGCTGTATGGTAAGGTCTGATTAGAGCTCCCTTGTATCTTCCTTGTGGCACACACGGACCTTTGTTGTATTTTTCTGAAAAAACTCTTACCATTTGTTATTATACTTCTCAGGAAAGGTTTGTCTTACCTAAAATCCATTAGCCCATTCACAAACTCCTCTGCTCCTCCTGGGAGGAAGACCTTTCCATTTGTGCAGCAGTGGCTTCCACTCTGCTGGGAGACAGGCTGCCAAGTTCAGGGCCCAGCTTCCTCCAGTTGCTTTTTAGTATCTTCACAGGAGCAGTCTGGTTTCTGGAGTTGCTAAGCGATAGCAAGCCACTGCGGCACGGGAGAAGCCCACTTCTGTTTTACCATGTAACATGACAACACTCAGCACTGCCTGTGCTCTTCCCTCACTCTAACATCCATGGCCTTTCTTCACACAGAAGCAGTTCTGATGGATGTGATGCTTTGAAGATTAATTTCTGAAGTTACTTGCCAGTCTTGTTCTCCATATCATCAGATGACTGAGAACTACCAGTCATTCCCAACAGTACCCAAACACCCTCTGGAGCACCGCTGCCTTTTCTGAATACACACAACATTTTACAATGCCTGATCTAATATATTACAACCAGCACAGCCTCAAGAGCTTAGGACAGGCTTAAAGTTTAAGCTGCATCTCTGACTAACATGTTTCAATAGATTACAGCTTGTGGAAATCTGCAGGGGTTACAGAAAGAGCAAGTAAATTCTTTTCCTAATCATAGAAACACAGAATGCTTTGGGTTGGAAGGGACCTTAAAGATCATCTAGTTCCACCCTCCTGCCATGAGCCAGGACACCCTCCACTAGACCAGGGTGCCCAAAGCCCCATTCAGCCTGGCCTTAAATGCCAGGGATGGGGCTTCCACAGCCTTTCTGGGCACCCTGTGCCAGGGCCTCACCACTCTCAGAGTAAATAATTTCTTCCTAATATCTAATCTAACCCTGCCCTCTTTCAGCTTGAAGACATTGCCCCTTGTCCTGTCCCTGCATTCCCTGGTGAGCAGTCCCTCCCCAACTTTCCCGTAGGACCCCTTTAAGTATTGGTAGGCTGTAATTAGATCTCTCCAGAGCCTTCTCCTTTCCAGGCTGAACAAGCCCAACTCTTCTCAGCCTGTCTTCATAGGAGAGGTGCTCCAGCCCGCTGATCATCTTTGTGGCCTCCTCTGGACTCACTCCAACAGCTCTATGTCTTTCCTGTACTGGGTACAATGTTTTTCTGGTGAATGCTACCATCCTTATCATCCACACAGAACCGTAAGTGAACCAACCGCCTGCATGATTTAGGAGATGAAGTGTCCACATCTAAGCACCGAGAGCCACTTTGAGACTTGATAGGAGTCAGAATGTCTCCTCGTGCTGTGCGTCAGATGTCCCTGCAACACACAGACATGAAGCTCTGGCTCGCCTTCTTCCTCTTCCCTTCCCACTTAACACATACACACAAGCAGCAGCGTTGCAAAAGGAGCAGGAGTAAGCTGTTGTTAGTCTTTCCTATCCAACATAAACAGCGAGGATCAGGAATGTCTGCAAAGGCTGGATTAACCAGCTACCGGCTGCCGCTTTGAAAAGGCACCTCAACGATGAGAGCAGCATTTTCAGCTCACACCCCGGCACAGGGACACAGGCACATTTCCACATACCACTGGCACGTCTGCTGCTTTTTTGCCAGCCACACTGAAGTGTCCTTAAAACTCCTTAAAATGCACCAAAGGAATTCAAGCTTTAATAGACTGCTCACACGAGCTCGCCAACCCAGCACGCTTGTGGATTAAAGAAGTCAAATTAATTGATTTAAAGACAACGTCAGGGCTTCTGAGAGAATATTTAGCTGAGGACTAAGCCGTCATTTTAATCCTCCTCACAGTTAATTCTTCGAGCATGGGAAGCCAGTAAAATCCATGATGCCACTCGTGCACAGAAAACATCTCTAAAGGCATGCTAATCACTCAACTATTTTGCAAATTGTTCCTAATCTACAGTTGTTTGCTCTGTGCTCTTCTGGGAGATAATAAAATCATAGGGCTGAGGGAAACACTGTGCTCCCTCCAAACAAAGGGGTGTGTAAGAAGAGTGATCTGCATTTGGTTTATGTGGACAGATCTGCAGTGGGGAACCATTATCCAAACACTACTCCCTCCCACCCCCCAGCTCTTGCTATTATATTTTAGGATAACTTCCATTTTTACATTTTATATTTTTCATCTTTAATTGTAAAAGAAGCTGACTATTTTTAGCTCCCATTTCCATCTCAGGAAGATTGGGAGACGATTCCCCCTGTCAGACACACTGCATTTTTCATTGGTGCTTGGTGAAGCACCAAGGGAAGCAGCCCAGCAACATCCCCTTCACCCTTCTTAGACAGGAGCAAAACAGCCTGCTGTACTCTCATTCCCAAGGTCCCAAAAGCCCTGAGAAAACTGTTGTCATCACAACCAACAGCAATGTAATGATGTGAATTACCAAGATTTATTCAGGGGATTACCTACATTCAGTTCTTCCAGTGTTCCAGTGACCTAACAGGGGACTGGGAGCAAAACCAAGGGGAAGAAGCTCAAAAGACTTCTGTGGCAAATGAAAGACACCACTGGCAGCAAACACGCTTTCCTCACTGATAAAAATTGCACTTTCATCCCAGAAATACACAACCATGCTCGGTCTCCCACCTAGGACACCTGTGTGCTTACTGCACCAGCTTGTGCAAAGCCAGCCATACACCACCAAGCCTTGATTTCCATTTCATGCTGTAAATAAGGTGAAATATCATTTTTAGAGATGTGGGGGGAAAGGGCCTCACAAGCGCCAGGTAAAATGACAAACTTGGAGGTCCATCATTAAGTAACTACTAAATAACTTTGCCAAGAGAGGTGGGGCTCTAACAAAGGGGGAATCAGCTTCTGAGAAGTACCGAGATCCAAAACCCCCTTTGCCTGATGCCTGGAGTTACTCTTAGGTCATGTCGTAAGAGATCTACCACACAATACCGATCCCATTAACATGAGACACTCCCTGTTTCCAAAATAATAATTCTTCTAAAAGAGAAAACCAAACCCACCCACCTTGCAAGACAGCCGTCTCCACAAACCTGGCCTGAACATCGGCATCAGTCCCCTTGTCACTTTTGTCACTTGTCACACAGACACTTTGAAATCTTTATGCCGACAGGACACCGAGAGATTTGGGATTTACTGATTTCTTTGCACTCTCTCCACACAGCAAAATGCTCAAAACAGAGTCATAGAATGGGTTGTGTTGGAAGAGACCTTAAAGATCAAGTTCTCATCCCCCTGCCATGGGCAGGGACACCTCTCACCAGACCAGGCTGCTCAAGGCCCCGTTCAACCCAGCCTTGAACACCTCCAGGGAGGGGGCAGCCACCACCTCCCTGGGCAGCCTGTGCCAGGGCCTCACCACCCTCGTAATGAAGGATTTCTTCCTAATATCCAATCTAAATCTACCCCTTTCCACTTTAAAACCATTCCACCTCATCGTATCACTGCATGCCCTTCCAAAATATCCTAGAATCACCTCCAAATCTTGAAGACAAAAAGCTAAGATTAGTGATTTCAGGAAAGCAAGTTATTACTAGGTTGGAAAGCACTACGAAAAGGAAACACACTGCAACTGACTCACAGTCAGGTCATTTTCAGTGTACCTGCAGCAGGGCCTAGCTGGGTAATGTCCCCAGGCTATAAAAAGCCAAGCTCTGATCATTCAGCCAGATCACATTTTCTGGATTGATACCTGTAAGGAAGTTTCCACTATAGACAACTCCCACTAGCTGTCCACGGTGTGTATATATGGATACACGCATAGATTTATTAGACCGACTGTGTTCAAAGCCTCAGCTTGATCACCATCTCAGGACATCCTGCTATAACAGCTTTTTGAATGTAATGCTATCTGCAGCAACATTTGCTTTGAGAACACATGCTCCTCACTTACTGGGAAACCCACCGAGGGCTCCTCAACTTGCAATCAGAAAACCTACTAATAGGTGGTCACAGAATAGCGTCATTGAATGCACTGGGTGGGAAAGGACCTTCAAAGGCCATCTAGTGCCACCCCTGCAGTGAGCGGGGACACCCTGAACTACTGCAGGTTGCCCAGAGCCCCATCAAGCCTGACCTTGGATGTCTCCAGGGATGGGGCCTCCACCACCTTTCTGGGCAACCTGTGCCAAGGTCTCACCACCCTCAGAGGGAAGAACTTCTTCCTAAGGTCTCATCTAAACCTGCTCTGCTCTAGTTTAAACCATCCCCCCCCATCCTATTGCTCCATGCCCTTACAAACAGTCCTGCCCAGCTTTCCTGTAGGTCCTTCAGGGACTGGAAGGGGCTCAGAGATCTCCCCGCAGCCTTCTCTTCTCCAGGCTGAACCAGCCCAGCTCTCTCAGCCTGTCTTTGTAGGAGACGTGCTCCAGACTTTGGATCATCCTTGTGGCCTCCTCTGGATATGATCCGAGAGGTTCCTGTCCTTCTCGTGCTGAGGGCTCCAGGGCTGGACACAGCACTGCAGGGGGGTCTCACCAGAGCAGCGCATAAAGGAAGAATCCCCTCTCTTGATCTGCTGGCCACACTTCGTGTGGTGCAGCCCAGGATGCCATTAGCTTTCTGGGCTCTGAGTGCACACTGCTGGCTCATATCCAGCTTCTCATCCAAGTCCTTTCCACAGGGCTGCTCGCCATCGCATCACCCCCAGCCTGCATTCACAATGAGGATTGTCCCAACTCAAGTGTAGAACCTTGCACTTTGTTGAACTTCATGAGGTCTGCACAGGCCCAGCTCTAGTTTGTCCCATCCCTCCTAAAAATAGACTAGGGAATGGGAAGCCTTCCCTTCAGCCCAGGACCTTTCATACAGCATCCCTTGTGAGTTCATTATGAAAACATAATAGAGATACAGGATGCAGAGTATGACCCAACCACAGCTATGGACTTTGCTGCCGCTCTCAGAACAGACAGCAACACAAGTTGAGCTTCCCATCTTCTGCCACCAATAGGAACTTCTTCAAACTGCTTGTTATACTGTTTATTTTTACCAAACTGGTGTTTGGCATCTCACGGGTCATCATCCACTGACTGGTACCTATTGGTACCCCTGATCAGCTTTACAGTAGCTGGGAGAACAGCCTGAAAGCTGAGGACTCCATGACAAGCAGCCTACATGCACTAGCTAAGGGGTTGCAGACAAACAGTTCACGTCAACTTGCAAGCAACACCCCACATCAGAATTCACACTTCACTTAAATACACTTCACACCCAAGCGCCTTCCTGTCAAGTTATGAGACTCTGAAACAAGCAACAGCAGTTTAAACTTCACTCTTCCCATGTTGCAAGCCCTTTGAAACAACAGGCCCTTAGACATACCCCATGTGTGCCAGCACCTCTAAAAGGTACCAGCAGATACAAAGAGAGACATCAGGATAACTCCTTTGGCAAAAGGAGCTGCACACACTTCACTGACCAGAGGGTTGAGAAATGGTGCTCCTCATACTCAGACCTTTCAATTTTTAACATGAGAACAATACTATGTTTGAGACTTCCCTAGCTGGACACTACAGTACCTGCAGAGCAGTGGTGGTGATGATGGTACAGGAAGAAGGGGAGAACAGGATGGAAGCCAGTATGCCCAAAGGGAGGATGGGCAGATTGGAGGGACAGGGTCATTTAGACTCTGCAGCTTGGAGAGATGGGGCAGGGTGCAGCCAGAGCCCCATTGTGTGGCTTTCCAGCTCCTGCAGGGTTAAACACTTCAGTTCAGATTAGCTTCTGAACACAATCCTCCATCCTTCCTGGTGACTGAATGTCTCCTTTGTTGGCCACCCTGGCTCACAGCACAGGCTCTCCCTGCACCCGCTCCGGGACGTGGAGTGCACAAATTCCACAAGTACCAGTGGAGGCTGTAGGTCTCCCGGGTAGGGAGGTCAGGGATACTTGGCAGGGCAGCTGGAGGGATGTGCTGACAAGTTTTGTGCTCACTGCTCAGGCTTTGCAAGTAAGCTAACACCAACCTGCTTCGTGGAACACACCAAGACCCTCAATGAAGTGGAATAATAATAATAATAATAAACCAAACACATTCTCTGCTTATCTGGCAAATGAGCCCAAGCAGATCTCCCTATGTTACTGCAGCAGTTAAAGATCTGAGTATACAAAACTGTTCTGTCAGCAACACTGAAGTTTATGAAGGAGGCTTCTTTAAGCCTCTTTAAGCTTTTACAATATCATTCAATACTTTGTATGTGGATGCCTTCTAAACAGAAGGTTTGCCAGATAATTACACTGGTATCAGAACAGCAAGTGCTGCCACACATGCAATGCTTGGGCAGCTGTCCCATTTTTAACCTCCTTTCCAATTCACCTCACCACCCAGGAAAACTTAAGCCAAGACAGGCTGTAAAATGGAAAAGCAGAAGTTATTGTTCCCATAGCACCCAAGATCAGCGAGCACTTTTCACAGAGATTCCCCTCAGAGCCATTTGTCTCCACTGTGGCTACCCTCAAACCCAGGCACCCCAAGCTCCAGGGCTTTTATGTTTATGATAGTCCCATGCAACATGAAAAAAACACTCAAAGTTGCTCTGCTACATCAGTTGAACTGACACGTAAGAGCAGCTGATGTGTGTGGCAAGGTCAGACAAGGCTCTGACTACCTTCAGCTCCAGGAGCTTCCTGAGCCTGTACTTAGTAACCCTTGGGGAATCTCTTGCTTAGATCCCCCTTTCCCCCCAACTCTTTCTGTCAATGACATTATCTGACAAGAGGAAATGGTCTCAAGTTGCATCAGGGGAGGTTTAGATTGGAAATTAGTAAAGATTTATTCATGGAAAATGTGGTCAGGGCATTGGACCAGGCTGCCCAGAGAGGTGGTGGAGTCACCATCCCTGGAGGGGTTCAAAACACGTGCTGACATGGCACTCCTGGATGTGGTTTAGTTGACATACAGACGTCAACTAAATGTTGGTGTTGGACAGACAGTTGGACTCGATGAGCTTAGAGGTCTTTTCCAGCGTTAAAGGCTCTAATTCTATGACAAGGAGCCCAGCGTGTCCACCACTGTGCGGAGAGGGGAGTCTACACGCTTCTGCCCACTCCTGGGCATTCCAGTGTCACATCCCTTCTCCCACAGGGATGCAGTGGAAAGAAATCCTTGTTTCTGGCTCCTGGGCTGCTTACAGATCCAAGCAGCTATGTTTACACTACTCCCTAACTTTTCAGTTGTCACAAGCTGTTGGATTTCCTCCATAAATACTCTCATCAGCAGAAGCCAGGTTACAGTCCACAGGTTGCAAATACTCTTCCCCTCTGTAACACCACGTGGGAGATGTTTTAGGAGAACCTTTACTGTAAATTAACAGGTACCAGAAAGGTGCCTTTCTCTGCAAGAAAGATTATACAGAAATAGACTTTACCTCAATAGGTTCCTCCACGATTCCAAAGATGCCACACTAAAATTTTCAAGCACCAAAAGTGACAGAACAACTGATTTTGACATTATTTCATGAGGTGTGATCTCTGGCAAAGCAAAAGTACCTTGATATCCCAAAAAGTCAACCACTTGGGCCCCTCACACCACTAGCACCATTGAACAAATGTCAACAGCACACTCTGTATTCCCTTTAGGATTTAAATGGCCAACAGAACAAAAGGACAGAGCAGCAACCGCTCTGACACTGGTGCTGTCAGGCAGGCAGCCGACGAGGCTGCTGGCTAATGAGAGAATACACATCTGCTAGTGGCAGTGCTCAGCCAATGTGCTGCTCATCCACTCACCAAATGTGCTTCTGCCATCACCTGTGCCCTATTTTTTCTACAGTTTAACCCAATCAGGCTGGTGTAAAGCCAGCACTCCTAAAAACATAGGATCATAGAATGGTTTCAGTTGGAAAAGACCTTCAAGATAGAGTCCAACCATCTATCCAGCCCTACTAGGTCCAACACTAGACCACGTCACCAAGTAAAACATCTCTTCTTTTAAACACCACCTGAAGTGGTGACTCAACCACCTCCCTCGGCAGCATGTTCCAATATCTGACAGCCCTTTCAGTACAGACGTTTTTCCTGATATCCAACCTAAACTTGCCCTGATGTAACTTCAGACCGTTTCCCCTTGTCCTGTCACTAGCTACCAGGGAGAAGAGACCAACCCCTACCTCACTACAACTTTTTAGGAACACCTGTACTGTAAATTAACAGGTACCAGAAAGGTGCCTTTTTCTGCAAGAAAGATTATACAGAAATAGACTTTACCTCAGTAAGTTCCTCCACGATTCCAAAGATGCCATACAACCACTTTTTAGGTGGTTGTAGAGAGTGAGGAGGTCTCTCTTCAGTCTCCTTTTCTCCAGACTAAACAATCCCAGCTCCCTCAGCTGCTCCTCATAAGACTTGTCTTCTAAAGCCTCCACCAGCTTTGTTTCCTGTCTCTCACACACAAGCATCTCGATGCCCTTCTGGTAGTGAGACAATGGCGACACATATCTAGCTGCATACCCCAACTCCTTCAGATACTGCTGGAAAGTTTCTTCCTTAAAGGCCTGACAGCTGATGGGTCATGTTCTTCACAAACCATCCTGGCCCAGCACCACTCAGTTACCCCACAGGTACACAACGGGAATATGGCAACATTAAGAATGCTACTGTTCAGAAACAGCAAAGCAGCATCTCCTTTTCCAGCTCAAGGCTCTTCTCATTTAGAAGACATGCTGTGGACATGCTCTCAACATGTGTGATCCCTGATCCCTGTTTTAGTAGAGCTGCAAAGGCTAAATCGCTAAGGCCAGGATATTTAGCTTGGGGGGAAAAAAAGAAATTAAAAAAAGAGGGTGCAGGGGACAGCTGTCTCCAGCCCCTCTATACTGGTCCTGCAGTAGCTACTGATTAGCACATTTTTCTGTATGGCCTCCTTATTTAGCTCTGCAGGCTGCCATCCCAGAGCCCTCCCTCCAGGCGTTCCTTGGGTTGAGGTTTCCTCGTCCGCCCCTGCCAGGGAATTCCCAGCCACAAGCTGGTTGTGCATCTCCATAAATGGCCTGATTAATAGATGGACTTATCTCAAGGTACATTACAGATGTAGATTAACCAAAGATAAACTAATGGCAGAGGGGGGTGGGGATGTTTTCCTGCTCTGTTAAGTTCACCATATGCAGGTTCACAGTAAGGTAATACTAGTTACACTTATATTTTTATGTTAAAAACTTCCAGAAGATGCTATATAGCACTGCGGCGATGAAACAGCAAATTTTTGACATTACCCCAACCAAGCCCTACAGTTGGACAAGCCATTTCCTTGTAAGGTCCTAAAAAGTGCCTGGACCTTCACACAGGCCTTACTCATACCTCCTTACAAGCTGGAGTTTGCCTGGCATAGTCAGAGACCTCAGGCAAACCAGAACTGTGAGCAGTGACAATACCCAGACAATTAATATACTACAAATAAACCCAAAGAAAATAAGTTGAGATGAGCT
The DNA here is from genome assembly GCA_013400835.1 of Zapornia atra. Lineage (NCBI taxonomy): Eukaryota > Metazoa > Chordata > Aves > Gruiformes > Rallidae > Zapornia > Zapornia atra. The sequence goes on from VZTU01023452.1 coordinate 169,402, forward strand.
TTGGCCCATTTGGTGCTTGCCCTGCACCGAGTTAACTTTAGGGCTGCAAGAATGTTCTTCAAGACTAGCCTTGTGTAATGCTTCAATGTAGGACTACTAGGTGAGGCTCAGGAGTTTAAGCAAGAGCTACTAAGTCTATCATGGGTCCCTGAAAAGGCCCCAGCACTAACCCACAGAAATAGTCGCAGCTTTTGTGTCACAGATCATTTCAGCCTTGCCCTAAAATGCCAAAGAGTTCAGTACTGAACAGCTGCAAGACTAAGAGCACATCACAACCAGCACGTGATAGTGAAACCAAACTGGCCTCAACTTCCAGTTCACTCTTACGCCAGGGAGCAAATAAGCCTGCTCTAAAAGACTTAAGTGCTAAAAATAGCTGGTTTGCTCAAATGCAGCATACAAACCCACCTGCAGCACTTCCTGAAGTGAGAACAACAAAAGCAGCAAGTCACAAGAGATTTTCAAGTATTAGTTTATGAAGAGGAGGAGAGGAAGAAGAACTGTACCCCACCTTTGAAAGCACAGAGGGGCAGGAAGATTTCTCACGTACCGAAAGGATCACGCAGCATCTCCAGGTTTCACCCTGAGAGCTTTAAAAAGTAGATCTCTGGTTTTCTTTCTCCTCAGACACATGGTTTCCAAGCCTGTCAGGAGAGAGAGCCTAATTCTGAAACACATGTAAGGAGGTGTGCAAACAGCACTGCTGCTGTAGCATGTTTCAAGGGCATCACACCAAAAGCCATAGAGATTTTAGGAGTTGCTGTCAGTACAAAAAGCTACAGGCAAAGTTGCCTTGTACCACTAAATGCCTGTGTCAGTATTAAAGCAGACAGAAGTTGGAACATAAAAGTGACTTTCAGTCACCCTGGTCACTCGGATATCTTCTCCAAGTGCTTGCAAAGCAGCACGGCATGAAGTCATCTCCTTACCACAGACAGACCAACCACCAGTGCAGGGCCCTGTCAGTGGTTTAAATTAGCAGCGTAACAGTTCACCCCCGCTCACCAAGAGACCTTTTCAAGTCGCTGCAGAAGGCAGCAGCATAGAAAATAAATCCATTCCCTTCACTTTCAGAGATTTACAAGGGTTCTGCTCACTCACAGAAATTAGAACAACCTTTTGCCTGCTTCAAACTGCCCCTGTTTTTTGGGTTTGGGTTGGGTTTTGGTTGTTTTGTTTAATTTGGGGTCTGAATTAATTATGGGCTGAATGAGCACGACCTCAATCTCAGTCACTCACTGAACTCTCTGCACAGCTCAGACCTAGAGAGACTTCGCTGACCAGAAGAAAGGCTCTCAGCACAGTGCAAAGGCCAGTGCAATGGTAATTAAAGCTGTGATCAGTCATGCTATCTTGTTTCCCATTCCTCTGCACAACACAATTTATTTTTAGGTTGTAACATGTCACGCAGGAGGGAAAGATTGGATGGGCACAGGCACACCAGCTGAAAACAAACTCCCAAACACCGGGAACAAGACATTTCCATTTCACTGTTGGTTACGTTAGCTACACCTTCAACTCACATTCAGCATTTCTGGAGTCACAGTGGCACACTGTGTCACACTGATGTCACCTTCACGTGTGGTTTTCCCGCAGTCAGAAGCCGCTTGCAAAAAGCCTGTCACTATCTTTGCAAACTAGATCAAATGTTGTTTTGGGTTTATTTGCCTCTTGCTTAACAGGAAAACAGTACAACCGAACAAGGTGGGCCAGGGGTAGAAGAGGAAGACATGGGGAAGATTGAGCAGGAGACTCCTGAGCAGTGGTTCTGTAAGGAAATCTCTGGTTTGAGAATGCAGAAGTTAATGAAGCTCTTGCAGTTATAAAAGTCAGACAAGCCAAAGGCAGTAACAAAACTTGGCTCTGGGGAGAGCCAAGATGTGGCCTGCTTTTGTCAGGGTTAGAGTTAATTTTCTCCCTAGCAGTGGGTAAAGCACTGTGGTTTAGATTTAGGATGAGAACAAAGGCACTAACACACTGCTGTTTTGGTTGTTGCTGGGCACTGTCTATACCATGTCAAGGACCTCAGCTTGTCACGCTGCCGGGCAGGGAGGAGGCATGCCCAGGAAGCCAGGAGGGGACACAGTTGGGACAGCTGACCCCAAGTGCCCAAAGGGATATAACTGGGGGAAACTGGCCAGGGGCATGTCAGCAGCTCAACTAGCTGAGCACCAGTCATCGGGGGGGCAAGCAATTGTGCTGTACATCCTTTATTTTGTGTATTCTCTTATTGTGTAATGATCATCATCTTCCTTTTCTGTCCTATTGAACTGTCTTTATCTCAACCCACAAGTTTTACCTTTTCTTCTTCCTATTCTCTCCCCATCCTGCTGGAGGGGAGTAAGCAGAGGGCTGTGTGGCTGCCTGCTGGGTTAAAGCATACCAAAAGGTCAGAAAGAAAAGGGTACCGATGCACACAACACAAGCAGATCTCTGCTTTAAGCTCACGCAGCACCGTACATGGACAAAGCAGCCCTCCAGCAGTGGCCTGCTCTCTTCTCCCATACCATGCTTCACTACAGCCAAGGAACTGCTCACAGCACTGCAAATATTCACCACGTGTATGTATCAAAGCAACAGAGCTACACGGCCAGGCATAAGCAGCAAGGCTGCCTAAGGGAGGAAAGGAACACTAAGGAAAAAGAAGAAATTTGGCCAATACTAAGCACACCTTCTCCCCCCTGAGGCAGCTTCTCTCAGTAAGATGCACACCCAGAAGTCCAAGCTGAGGCTTTGATGATTTGAAGCTTTGCTGTTCCTTCCTCCTCTCCTTCATGGCAAGACTCTCTCAAACTAACCAAGCACATCTCACGAATCTCTCATACCCACCTCGAGTTAGGGGTTAGGTGGAGCTGAAGCGAGACAGCATATCTGCCTTGCACGTTCCCGTTCACTAATTCTGTTGGTACAGTAGGCCAGCAGGAGGAAGCTGGAAGACAGATCTGTTCATCAGAGCAGCAACACACAGGTAAATGGCACAGCAATTCAATACATACTTGTTCTCTGGGAGTATTAAATTCCACACTGGGTCTGCAGAGGAGCTCTGTGACCAGCTGAAGTGCAGCCTGCTCCCAGATTTCATGAACCATGCCCACTTCCTGCATGCCCTGGAGGCTAAGCGAGCAGAGGCTCCTCCATCATTGTGCTGGAGGTGGCTATAAAACACAGCAGCTCAGCACCAACCCTCCTGAAGCTACACTGTGCTCAGAACAGCCACGGACCTCAACTACCCAGTGAGGTTCTGCTGTCATCTGCCACACACACCACATCTAGCAGGAACTTTTTTCTCCTGAGACCTGACTAGGGTCTCCTGGGATAAGCCATGTGTTCTTTTATTTTAGTGGCCAGAGACCTGCACTGAGGACAGTGAACTGAAGGTGGATTTGCACCTGCCCAACTCACTGCAAGTAAAAAGAGATGATACCTAGGAGGATGGCATCAGTCTACAAAGCATTGTGTAAGAATGGCTGGTGGTTAACAGTTACTCTGTTAAAAATCCGGTGCCATACTCAGTATGATACAAAGGATACCTGAATCCCATCAGGAGTGCTTCTTAAATGGGCTTAAAACACACATTAACAAGTGGCAGAGACTTGCTAAGGAGCAGGGAGGGAGAGTGAAGCTGAGGGTTCATCTCTGCTTGAGGGCAGCACAATGTGTCATCCACAGAGTATCTCAAGAACTCAAGTTCACCTGCAGCAAACTCAGTACAGCTGAGCCCTATGGAAGAATAAATAAATGCATACACTCAAACTTCAAGCCAGAGAAGGTATTCCGGATTTCAAAGGTTCCCATAGTTTGCAGCATTAATTTGTTTCATAAACAAATCATTTGTTTTCTATCCTTGGTCTGGACTTAAAAGCCATCAACTTGGAAAATAAATTTTCTAGAGCACACCCATGCCAAGCTACAGTAATTGCTTTTTTATCTTGGTTCTTCTGGGCACTGAAAAGCATTTGTGCATTGCTGCAACATCCCTCGTCTGCAGCTCAATAAAAGGTAAGAGATGGTTCCCGCCCAGGCTGCGGGGAAACAGTGATGGGGATTCATTGAGAAATTCCTTACAAAGAAGATGCACCTTCCGAGGTCGCTCTGGAGCAGGCTGTGTTTGCTAAGCCTCTGCGCTCCCCGCAGAGCAAAGCCCTTCTCTTCAGGACAAGCGGACCTGGCCCTGCACTACAGGAGCAACCGAGCGCTGTGCTGGAAGGCGCCCTGCATCTCTCTGGCCCCTCGCAAAGCCCGGGCTGCTCAGCAGCACGCTGGCTGCCCTTCTCGAGGGAACACTTCAGACAGAGAACTGCTATGCCTGCACCTAACAAATCCACCTGGTAAGTTAAAATATCCAGACTGATTTGATTCTGTGATTTAGCTCTGACCATGTCCAAAGGGGAGCCACGTGAGCAGAGACCCAACAGTCCTTTGGAAAGCATAGGGCTGGTGCGCACCAGCTCTGATGGTTGCAGCACTGTCATGTCAGGGTCTCCCCATCACCAGCACAGCTTTAAACCCTCAAGCCCCAAAGCCAGAAGTACCACCAGCCTAGTTCTGACCTACACAAGCAATCATTCTCCCTGTCTCATCTGTTAGTCCTCACCTTCTGCCGATTTGCACTGCACAACCTCAATGTTTTTACACTGTTTTGAGGAGCTTTACTGAGCGTTTGATATTTCAGCAAGAGCTGCTTCCCTTCTCCTCCTGACAGTTTCTGTGACTAACTTTCCTATCACATCCAAAACATGTGTTTTGAAAGACAAGCAAGTTCCCCTAAGAAAGCAAAAGTACCGTATATGAAAAGGAGAGGGGAGCTCCCTGCTGTGCTCTGTTAAAAATACTAAGAGCTGGGAGGCTGAAAGCTGCATCTACCCAGATGTGAGGGATTAATAACCTCTTCCATACAAGTTTGTCAACAAGGCAAACATTACTATTGTGTTCCCTTCCCTTTTTCGACAGGCCATCTCCTGTAACGCCTGTGACTCAAGCTCTCCGTTAGCTTTCCGAATGCCAAACAGCCTCTTCCAGTTTTAACAGTTAATCCAACAATTTATGAAAGGTGTAAAACCGCTGGGTTGGCAGGGAAGAGAAGAGCTGAGCTCCAGCAATGCATTTGCAAACTGGACCTGAAGAAAATGTATTTTCTCTAAAATTTAAAAAAAAAAAAAAGGAGGAGGAAACTTGAGGTGCATCTTCCTCAAAAGGGAAAAGTGCTGCTGAGAAGTTTCGTGCCTGGGAGGAAGGAGTGGGTGTCAGTGGAAACAACCTTCCCCCCAGCACACAGAAGCCCCCACCGTGCCTTGTTCAAAACAGATAAAGGTAAAACACCACCGAAAAAGTTCTGGTACCATAAACCACGTGGAAACTGTGACATTAAACAAACCCACATGAAAGTGGCTGTCCCAGCCCACGGTGACACAAACACACCAGTCCTGCTTTAAAGGATTTGGTTTTGGAGTTGCCCACTTTCTATTCCCACGTAAGCAAGAAGTTTACATGCCAGCAACACCAAGGTCTTTAAAAGTGCCAGAACATACTCCACGTCTCAGGAAAATAATTTATAGTGCAGATTTGACAAGCCAGATCTGGCAAAAGCATGGGGTTTGGATCTACCTTCCCTCCCCACCTCCCACCCTGACCACAGGCTCCAAAACTAGGCACACCTTAGGGTCAAGAGCAGGAATCTGCTCCACCCCTGGAAAAACAAAGTCATAGGGCTCACCGAGCTAATTCCCCTGAGTTGCTGGAGGCAGGGAGGGAGACCTGCACAGTCAGGACTCCTGGCCAGCTCCCCCCACCCCAGCCCCACTCTCAAGGGATGCCTGTCCCTGACTCCAGGCCCATGCATGCACACTGTTCCACTGGGCAAAGCCAATCTCCTTGAAACCTGTAAACTGTGATCCCAGTTGTACTGTGGGATGGGAACATGCGAGCTGATCTCTTGCAGAGCAAGCACAATGCAGTGGCACACATGTATGACCTGGGTGGGAGCATAACTGGGATGCCTTCACTGTTTTATTCCAGCTCATCACAGCCTGGTGGAAATCCAAACTTAAATCCAAGAATGCATGAGGTGGGAAGGGACCTTCAAAGGCCACCCAGTCCAACCCCTACAGTGAGCAAGGACACCTTAAACTACAGCAGGTTGCTCAGAGCCTCATCAAGCCTGACTTTGACTATCTCCAGGGATGGGGCTTCCACCACCTTTCTGGGCAACCCATTCCAGTGATCTACCACACTCATATGGAAAGATTTTTTCCTAATATCCAACCTAAATCTCCCCTTTTCTAGCTCCAAACCATTACCCCTCATCCTAGTGCTACATGCCCTTGGAAACTTGCAGGATGAGGATTCTCCTTCCTCTTCCTTGCAGCTCCACACATTGGGTTTTTGGTTGTTAAAGACAGGGGCAGTAACTGTGGCAGTCCCCCACAACCTGCACTCAGAGGGGTGTTTGCTTAACAGCCGGGCTGGGGGAAGGGTGAGAAACAGCCCGGGTGCCACAGCTGATGGGTTTACTGTAATAGGCTTAGCTGCTGAGCTGGAAGCTGCAAAAGGGGTATCTGAAGTCCCCAAAGCACAAGCAGATCCTGTTCTCATCAGATATAGCCACGGGTCTTTCTACGTAGGATTAAACATGGACTGATGCAGGTTGCAAAAGCAGGTTCATGAGGGAGAAAAGGAAACATTCTCTACAAACCACACTACACAAGAAAAATCAATACAGACCCTAAATTTCTGATGCTGACCCTGCCATGCCAGGCTTTGTTTCCCATTTCAGCACATACAGAAACCAGCCCACAGCTTATGCTCCATCAGCTGCAGGTAGAACCAGTTGTTATGATCTACAAGAGCATTTTCACCCCCCAAAAAAATTTCTAGAGTGTTATTGCGTGTGAGCACGTAAAGAGAATCAGTTTGACACAACATCCCAGAACAGCATTCCCACATTTTGAGTACATAACCAATACTCACACTGGGTGACTGATGTTTAAATATCAAGCTCCCTCCTTCTCCCAAACCCTGGGCAGGGCACAGGCTCCTCAGCAGTGCAGCAGGACTTGGACATGCCTATGCCAAGTGCTCCAGGTGAGACCAAGACTCACCCTTTCCGAGAGGGAGCCAATGCAACCTCCTTCCACAACAGCAGAAGTTCCTTTGTAACTCGGCAGCAGGGTCCTGTTTGTCTGCATATGCTTAACTGGGGCTCCCCGGCATCCCGCTGCTCTCCAGTGCTGGAGAGATCTGGTCTCTGCTTCCTTTCCTCTCCTCTTCAGGTAACAGCCACCTCTCACCTCTCCAGATGTCGGGAGCCCAGGGGTAAGGTGGTGGCCACAGGACATGACAGGGCCTTAAGGGGGTAGGAATAAACGCAAGAAGGTGGAACATGGGGAGGAACAGCCAGATCAGTCCAGGAAAGCCAGACAGACCACTTTAAGAGGTGTTTTTAAAGTGTATGATTTGAGCTGTGCTTCTGAGCCTTATACAAGTCTCCAGTGACTTCGATGACAAGTACCACCACAACTGCTAGGTTTAATTTGGGAATATTTGCAAAGTCCTGCTGAGAATACTTCTATGGAACACCGTGCTTAAAAACGTGTGGGTTTACTGCACATAGGCTGTACATCGATACTTAGACTCGAGGAAGAGGTAGGCAGCTTTCTAAGCACCTGGGGAAGTCTCCAGAGAAGAGAATAGCTCTCCTCCTCCCTGCAGAGTTAAGTTTAGGCCCTTGCCTAAGCCACTGGAGGAACAGTGCTGCCCTCACCCTGCCACTGCAAATCACGGCAATAAAAATACCAATTAAAAAAGCAATGTCTTGCACAAAGCACCACCTGACGTACCCTTCCTTCTAAGGGGCTGGCTTGACATCTTCATTTAAAAAGAAGAAAGTACAGCACAAATAGATGGGTTACTATTGAGCACACAGCAAGTCACTTCACAATGTGACTGCAGAGTAATTCACCTCTGCTTCAGAAAAAGGACATGTTTTTAAAGCAGTCCTTGAAAGGAAACAAATCCTCAAATTCAGGAGAGAGTAATAGTGCCTCTAGAAAAGCAAATCCAATACAGACAGCTCTCTCATTTATATTTATTTTAATTCTCCATTTTTCTAGCTATAAATACAAAAAGATCAGCATGTTCAGCTCTTCAAATACTTCAAGCATTTCACTTTGCAATGCCTGTGGAAATAAATGGACTTTAGGACTTTTCCTTCCTTCCAGGTAAAGTCTGTGTTGCCTCTTTCAATGACTATTAGCAACCTTAAGAGCAAAGACAAAAGGATGCAAGGACTGCACACTGCTGAACATCCAAACCCCCTGCAACTGTGAGCTCTCACCCACAATCACGCTTCTGATCTCATATGCCATGTCTCCAGTACGCAGCCAAGGCAAGCAGACACACACATGCCTTACCCAGAATACTGAGGACTGGTTTTGTAAGTCATGAATCCTCCTTCCTAGAGGATGGACTAGTGAGAGCAGCACCACTGCTGTAGCACAGAATCACTGAATCAGATAACGGATTGGGTGGGACGGGACCCTCAAAGGCCATCTAGTCCCACCCCTGCAGTGAGCAGGGACACCTTGAACTACAGCACATTTCTCAGAGCTTCATCCACCCTTTCCTTGGATGTCTCCAGGGATGGGGCCTCCACCACCTTTCTGGGTAGCCTGTGCCAGGGTCTCACCACCCTCAGAGGGAAGAGTTTCTTCCTAAGGTCTCATCTAACCCTGCCCTGCTCTAGTTTAAACCATCACCCCTCATCCTATCGCTCCATGCCCTTACAAAATCCTTCCCAGCTTTCCTGTAGGTCCTTCGGGGACTGGAAGGGGCTCAGGGGTCTCCCCACAGCCTTCTCTTCTCCAGGCTGAACCAGCCCAACTCCCTCAGCCTGTATTTGTAAGAGAAGTGCTCCAGACTTTGGATCATCCTTGTGGCCTCCTCTGAACCCACTCCAAGAGGTCCATGTCCTTCCTGTGCTGATGGCTCCAGAGCTGCACGCAGCACTGCAGGGGAGTCTCACCAGAGCAGAGGGGCTGAATCCCCTCTCTCAATTTGCTGCTCACACTTAGGATGCAGCCCAGGCTGCCACTGGCCTTCTGGCATCAATATTTTAATTGCATCTTACCAAGATTAGGTAACACAAATACCCCAGTGGTACCTTGACCGTGTCCTCTGCCATTGCTCCTCCGCTTCCTTCCTTGCCTCCAGATCCTTTCCCACGGATTTCCCTTTCACGGCATCTCTGCTCCCTTCATCCCTTTGTGCTGGAGGAAGAACATGGCATTCAACCAGCCCCTCACTATCTCCAGCACCAGAGCACCAGGGCTGTACTCCAGCTCAGAGAAAGCCCTGGGCGTCTGCTGGGGGACCAAGGGACAGCCCTGCACTAGGCAGAGGGACTCTCACCCCAGAAAGGAATAAGCTCACAGTCCAATATCGTGCTGCACTAAAGCACTGTTCCAGCACCCCAAAACCCACCTAGCCCAGGCAAAGAGACTCAATGGCCATTGAGCACTTCCTTGTCATAGCATGGAGTTGAACACTGCATAGTCTGTTATATGAGAGTTACACTAAATACGCCCTGCAAGCATTTAAGGCTGCAGTGGTCTCTATCCCAACTATCCTAAGTCAGGAAAATGCTGGGAAACAAGCAAGTTTGAACATTTCCAGCTGCCTACACAGGTCCTGTCACTGCATTGCCTTTTTACCACCAGCAAGTGCTTCAGTTGCCACCTCTTAGAAAATACCCAGTTCTGTTTAGTCTACTGGAGACCCACAATTGACTCTCATGGTCTGTTTGAAAAATAAAAATCCCCAACACATCAGGCCCAAGCCAAGTTCGTTGACACAGCTGCTGCAGAAGTTATTCCACTTTGCAAGGGGCAGACCTGGAAGAAGAATTGGTTACCACAGTGCTAGTGAAGGCAGAAACCACAGGCACCATCCCACATGCCGTCTCCCTCTTGATAAGGTCCTGTTTTGCTCAGTAAACCACAACGTATTTCTCCAAAACCTCCTGGGACAGCTTTTAGCACTGGAAACTGGGGAGACAAAGAGAAGGAAAGGGGTAAAATACCAGCTCTGTGACAGCCGTGAATTAATTCAGCCTGAAAAGCTCCCTTGGAACAGATATACCTGAACCACTGGTTTCTCTGGGAATTGAATCTGCAGCCTCTCAATCTAAAAGCAGGGATTTAGCGATAGGGATCGGAGCAGCTCCGAGGCATTCACACCTCACCTGATAGGACTCAGGTAGAAACCACCCTGCCATCAAAACCACCAGCTCAGAGACTAATGCACCAGTGAAAACCAATCTCCCTCAGTCTGGGAAACTGAAGCAGTTCATCTCCAGTGAACATCTGGAGCTGGCCCACAGGCTGAACACATCAAAAAGCTTTTCATTGTTACTTAAATGACAACTCCCAATATATCAGCTAGAATCCTTTAGAAAGTAGCATGCCAACCTCATTGGCATTCGCATGCACATTAAATGCCATGCAATTAGTCAAAGTCTTAATGATAACACTTATGCATAAACTTAAACAAGATATGGGACTGAACCACATGCCCCAACTCCATCTGAGTTATCAAGACTATGAGGTGCACTTACTTACTCTGATGCTGAAAAAGGGGTAAGGTGTATTTGTTGGATTGAAATAATTTCACCCCATAAGGCTGAACTATACACAGTGCGGCTGGTAACACAAGGCATTTGCAAGCAGTAGCACCTCACTTGTGAAAGACAGCAAGGCTTTGCCTTGACACGGGTCATGAGAAAAATGAATCCTCAGTGTTAAAAATTGTCCTTCCAAACCTATCTGTGCTTTAAAGTGTTTAGATATAAAATATTAATTATATTAAGCAGTCTAGACAAAATATAAATTCATTTTTCTTGAAAGCAGGTAAACAAACTCAAACATGACTTGGATGTTCATAATTACCAAGCTGGTCTGGCTTTTGAATTTGCTATAATGAGTTCTGCAAGCACAGCAAGACCAGACTTTAAAACCTTCACTGGAAAGGTTGGAGCTTCAGCATCCCCACAGCTGCACATAGCAGGAACACATGTACAGCCCCGTTCTCAGCGGTGTCAGGTTGTCACCGCACAAAACCAAAGATCACACACCACAACACGTGTCCTGGAAAGCACAGCTAGGCGGAGGCAGGCCAAGCATTATCCCCTTCACAATTTTTGCGATGCTTATAGCAGAAGGTCCAATCTGCAAATAAACACAAGTAATTCATTTACTAGCAGGGCATCGCATCTTGCAGGCTGACTTTCAACACGTCACTATTACAGTGGAACCAGTTGAAGGAACGGAGCAACTCCCCATGATTTCTGGTATATAGCCTGCTTTCAGGCTACAACCATGGAAAGAACTAAAACAGGAAGGCCTGAGCATGGAAAAAAAAAATTCCCAGATCGTTAATGAATAAAATACAAACCAATCTATAAAGCCAGTAAATTATTTTTGTAGAGTGGACAATTGTTTTAAGTATTTACATAATTGTTTTAAGTATCCAACTACAAATGGACTGCGTAAAAGCAAAATTACCAGGGTGAAGAGGAATTACAAAGATAATGCAAACAATCTACTTTTAACCTCTTAAGCACTCTGTGCAATATTAGCAAAGAGGAGGTCTAATGGAAGGAAGCATAAAAGGATTTTAAAGATTGCCAGTCGCTCAATAGAACGGCCAAGGGAAGTTCCCCGTAGGCAGTTATGAAGCGATGCTGGTCAATTCGCTTGAGCTGTGAGTTAAGCGGCGCCATTCAGAAGTTAAGAGCTTTAGGGACTGAGTAACTGGGTGTTCATTGAGAGCACCAGCTCAGCTGGACAGGCACCGAGAAGAAAGTAGCTCACAACCTCTTCTACTGCATAAACCTGGAGCACCTCTATCTTAAATTTATTACCTCCACCTCAGGTTCTCCCCTCTCCTCCACTCCCATCCCACCTCAGCACTGAGAAAGGCTGAGTAACACTTGCTGGATGGACCATCTCTATGCACAAGGTGGGAACCCCTCTCCCCAAAGCCCACATTAGGATCTTACAGCAACAGATCTCCTTCCTCAGACATTTTCAAAACCCAAGTGGACCCTGAAAGTCCTGATGTACCTTTGAGGTTAGTCTTGCTCTGAGCAGGAGGCAACAGGAATTTGACTGTGATTGTCATCTTACAAATACTCTCGTACCTGCTTAGCGAATTCTCAGCTGAACTCTGGCATCTCATTTCAAAACCATTCTAGACGCTCGGACACGAGACGCGGGATACGGGTCTGTGTCTTCTCAGAACAGCTACCCGTCTCCTCCCAAGCACTCCCAGAGAGGTTCTGAACAGAGAATCGGAGCCCAAATAATCCACTTCTGATAGACGGCATTGAGCCCAGTTTTTGTTTTGAAAGCATCCTTTGATACACCATCTATTTACATTTTGAAAGGGAGAAAAACTGAAACAGGAAATTGCACATGCACAAAAACAGAGGCAGTATCTGACAAGTCATTTTGTTAATTTACAGATAATTGCTCATTACTGTGAAATAAGGCTTTTGCAGTGTTTCACAAAGAGTAGATAAGAAACCCTAGCCCATTACTAAGTATTGCTTTTGGCAGATGCAAGCTTCTCCTAGCACTGCGAGCCTCCATAAAGCCATGTTTCCATTAAACGTGTTATCTCTGCATCCCAAAAGCGCTGGTGGAAACAGAACAACATGTTCTGTCAAGTTATCTAGCAGGGAGGTTCACATGCTTTCTTTCACCCTTTTCCACCCTTACTTGCTTTGTTCACCGCGCTGTTTTGACCACCACCTACCCCTACACTGCCTCTGCTCGGCACCCTGCCCCTCAAACACCCAAATTCAGCATTTCAAGAGCACGTATGTTCCTCTTCCTTCCCTTAAGACTTGTTCACATAACAGGCTAGAAATATATTCCCCAGACACTCAAAATCCAGAGACCACTGGCACGTTATGCTTACACACCCTCTGTAAGCAGCAAAGCTCTACCCTGAGCTCCCTGACTCACCTGCTGACACTGGGTTTTCACTCCCATTTACAGCCAGCAGACCTTAAGCCCTGAGGTACCATCGCAGGCCAAACTGGCCAACAGCGCTCGTGGCCACCTTGGAGTTCCTTCGCCCGTGAACGGCTGAGCGCGCTTTGGGAACCGTATGCCATTCGCATAGCCAAGAAGGTGTTTTTGCAGCAATCACCCCCAAGGCGCTTTCAAGGTCTTCTTCATCACTGTAACAGCAGAAGTCATTTTTAAACCTTTCAGATAGCTTTAAATTAACTCCTCTGACTAAGTTTCCCAGAGCAATAGAATGTGACTACCTGAAACTCGATGCAGAAGAGCAGAGGCACAAAGAAGACAAAGTACAGACTTTAGAGCAGAAGAGACACTATAGCCCAATTTAGATGGAGCTGTTTCATTAGTATGTAGATTCAAAGCCATTCCTATGCGGTTATCAAAGCGCTACCCAAGCCTTCCCAGCAAGCAAAAATCCATTCTGTGTACAAATAGGGCTTTTATAGCTTGGCACAGTACTCAACTGCAGAGTCAAACTTTTCAGTGCTTGGTAAATTTTTACTTGAAAGTGGCAGGAGAGCTCATGCCAGAAGCCCATATGAAATGCCAGCTCAGTGGCAGAAGGTCAAAGCATGGCATCAAGAGATTTTATGGAAGTGTTTCAAGACAAGCTTCTTAAAAGCATTGTGCTGTCTAGGGAGGCACAGATTTATACTGCTGGGAAAGCCCAGTAACAATTGCTACGACTCCTTTCCAATCAAGGGTAGTATCTGTTAACACCCCACCTTGCAAAAACCACAGCAATAGGGTCTCCTATAGGTGGTGGGAGCTGTTTCTGCATCTAATCCTTGGTAATTTTGCTGAAGTTAACAATAAAAGAAGCCGCATTAGATGACAGAGGTTTTGTGCAGACTGTCCTCTAAAAAAAAAAAAAAAAAAACCAAAACAAATACACACACCCACCCCCCCAAACCCTTCAGGTACAAAGGTGTTATTTCCTGCCTAACACCCCCAGAAATCAGACCCACGGACAACTGAAGAAAGCACAGCAGAGTCTGAAGACCAACAGCATGAGTGATTAGCTTTTCCCCAATAGTATTTAACACTATGGCTACAGAGGAAGCAGAAAGTTAATCTGAACTGTGAGAAAAGCTCTGTGTTCTCTACCATTTTAACAAGAAGTACTTAATGTTAAGTTAGTGTCAACAATGACCCTGAACAGATGTCAAGCGTGAAGACTTTCAAACCTACTGGCTTTTGCCAGCTGTCACCACATCATAATGGAAAAAGGAAAGAGAGGAAAGCCCCATCGAAACCTGGTGTGTCTGCTCAGGGTCTCCCCTTCCACCTACACAAACCCGTCCATCCACTGACAGGAGCGAGTTTACACACACACTTACACACTCTCCCATTAAAGCATTTCAATCGTCTCAGTTTGCCATTTTAACAAATTCACGTCTAAGACTTAAAATTCAATTAGTGCAAATCTCAGCACTCCCAACATTAAATTTGCAAGTGACATTTAATGGCATTCAACAACACACAAAGCTAAGCTAATAACACTAATGGACCAGCAAGGGAAATTGTGAGACAGTTTAAGAGTCTGATGCTTTCTTTTTTTCTTTTTTTTTTTAACTGAAGGAAATTAAAGGTGTAGCCTGCACCGGACAGGAAGAGATGACAGCTATTAAACAGCTATTAAACATCCTTCTTAAACCAAGGCTGCAAAACTTCTGCTCTCCACATACCACACAGCTACATCTGCATCTGAGAGCAAAGAAAAGCAGATGCTTTATTCAGTGAGATCTCCTTCCAAACTGCTGGGATTTGGGGCCCCACTCAGCCCCGCTCCCCAGACTCACGCCAAGTGATGCTCACGGGAGCAGTAAGCTTGTTGCAGCTGGCTGGTAAGGATGCTATGCTGCATCCCAGCCCAGCAAGTGCACCAAGGAATTCTGCTACCCCAGGTAAGAAAGCCCTGCGTTGTCACACTGCTTCCCACGTTAGAAAAACCCAAAGCTACAGGACTTCATGCATTCCCTTAAGTCTTTTTATTTTAGTTTTTTCCAAGCAGCAACGTGCTTGGCCTTATCTCCATTTAAATAAAGCAAGGGACTTCCAAAAAGCTTCAAACGGAAGGAGGCAGAAGGTAGACCACGCTGGGAAGTCAGAGAGAGAAAAGCATCAGAGTCATGGTTAAGCTGATTTTTTGTTTGTTTAAATATAAGCAAATTAGCACAAGCAAAACCTACGGTTAGTGAAGATGTTTTCACAATATAGACTTATTAGTGATTTTCTTTGAATATGGCTGTGTACCAGAGCTGCACCACACAAGCCGACAAAGGAAGCAACAACATGCTCTGCTCCACACAAGCCTTGCTCCTCTAATTTGGATGAGTGGCCTGTCCAGACCAGCAAGAACACTAAAGAAATGAAGCTTTTTTTAATGTAGTTAAGGGACATGCTACAGTCTCCTGAATTTGGCTTTTTTTTTCTTTCAAACAGCTCTAGGTCAGAGTTATCAGAACAATGCTCAGGTGGTACTTTCACCCCAGCTTAATTAGCACATTTGGTAAGACCAGAAACAATACAAATATTTTAAAGATGTTTAAACATTTGCTTTACATTAATAAATGCTTACTACACTTAGCAGCTTATTAGGATGGATGTCCTTTTTATCAACAAAACTCAAGCCCAAGTAACCTGCACCAAACACTGCCTCTGCCAAGATTTCCAAAAGCATAAAACATATTTGGGATGCAAGCATCACACAAAAAGCCAGCGGGTTTCGTGCTTCCTTCGGTGTTCTGCATTTCCCCCAGCCCTTTGGGGAAAGGGGGCGGCGGGGGGAGGACTTAATTATTAACTTAAAGGATGCTACACACTTTGGGAATTCAAGCTGTATTCAAATCCGGAGTTTCAGATCCTCAGCACGGGAGTCAGGCTGAGCACCAGCCTTTGGAGGGCTGCCTGCCCCTATCCGCATGCTGACGTCCTGACACAAAACCCTTCAGAAAGCACCAACATCAGACACTGGAGCTCCGTTCATGACCCTCAGATTCAAAAAAAAACCTCTCAAAACTCTGGTTTTTGAGCTCATTTTAAGCTCACTTCTACTTCAGAGCATTTTTTCCATGTACAGTTGTTTTTGATGTGTTGCACTTGAATTACGACTGAAATAGCATTCGGGTGCTTTGCTCTATTTCAGCAAAGAACAGCTTGGACCTACCTCGCTGTGAAGCCTTAAAAATCCTTCCTGCACAACACGCGTCTCAGAACCACGCCACAAGAGAAGGCTCTCACATCACGTTCAACAAAACCAGTGCTCACAGGTCCGTTCAGATCCCCCAGTTTGCTTTTTGATAGCGACACACTGATTGTGTTATATTTTTTAGCTCCAAACAGGCCCTTCCCAACACGCTGAAGAACAAAGGTCTGGATTATTTTTGTCTGAGCGTTTTGTGCAGGATGTCCTGTTGCCCCAATTAAAAAGCCTTTAATTCAGCAACTGTTCCTTACGGCCAGACTGAAATTGCTATTATATCTGAGTAAGTCCCAGGTCACCCATATTTAGCGCACCAATTAACCAACGTGGAACAACACAGAGCTGCAGCGACCAGAAGGCAGGAGGGATTTTTCAGTTGCCATCACCCATAGCTCATGTGTTCTTCCTCCACACATTCAGTTCAAGAGAACTCAGTAATTACTTACTTAGAAGCTCACCTATTCAAGCTTAACAGTAAGAAGCAGTGATGTACATAAGAGAAGGAGGAGGATGCAAAAGGTGCTATTAACGAGCCACTGCCTTGTGAGGATACCGTTAACTCTGAGTAGTCAAATAGTATTCATTAATACCTCCAAGCCCTGAAAAAGATCCACATACTTCGATTTATTAAATTTAGAAGTGTCGCAAGTTTTCATTAAAAGCTAATTAAACGTGTGGAGACATGCTGTCTCTAGGCTGGTAGAGGAAAGACAAAAGAAGTGAGATAAATGATGTGGGAATCACAGTTTGTTGCACTGATGACAAACACAGTTTAAAGGCAGCTGAGCAAGATTTAATTCTGCCCCACATTCACAAACTTGTGAAATCAAGGCAATCTCTCTGGACTTAAAAGGGTTTTATTATCTTTATTGGAAAAGTAGTCTTTATCTTTTGTCTGCCACCAACCAGGGTCAAGCCCGTTCTCTTTCCAAACCCTAAACAATTTCACAAAGCTGAAACAATTCCAGTGCCCACCAAAACACCACATGAAATCAGCCAGAAGCGCGCACCACTCCAGTGCAACATCCGCTCCCCAAACAAACGTAGCCAAGCCCAAACTCACCAAGATCCACAGCAAAGCTCCCACCAACTTCAACCGTCAGGCATCACGTCTCTATTCTACACCATTTCACGAACAGACACGAAAGCCAGCAGAAACTATTTCATGCAGAGGATGTGGAGCAGCAGAATGGGGTCCAAAGGATTCACTACAAAACCTGGCATAACACTGTGATGCACTGATGCTGCTGTCAGCCAAAGCAGCACGAGGATGTTCATCGACATCCGACTTCCAGCCCTGCTAAGGAGGGCTGCTTGCACTGAGCTTCATGAGTGCCGTGTCAATATGGCACAGCTCCCATATATATATTTTTTTTAAAACACATAATACTCTTTTCTCTCTTTTGCCACTTTTGCCTCGCCTATTTATGGTGCCTGAAGGCATCGAGGCCTCCTTTAATGAGGTTTTTCACACAAAACAGAATAAATTAGAAACCTTGATCCA
Organism: Zapornia atra; assembly: GCA_013400835.1. Lineage (NCBI taxonomy): Eukaryota > Metazoa > Chordata > Aves > Gruiformes > Rallidae > Zapornia > Zapornia atra. The sequence goes on from VZTU01023452.1 coordinate 187,196, forward strand.
AGCAGGGCCTCCAGGAGCAGCACAGTAGAAAAGGACAGCCACACACGCGTTACGTACCCAAAACAATCCAAATAACGCAGCCCATCAGTCAGCACACTGCTTCACAAGTGAACCGAACGGGGAGCACACCGCTTGCCACGGTGCCGGTGAGGGTGAGACCTCCCCTTCTCCCCACTCGAGAGTTCTGCCTTCCAGACTCTCGCCCCCGGGAGCCCCGGGCTGCTGCCCCCCACCGACCCTCAGACCCGAAGCGGCAGCGCAGCCCTAACACCGCCACTACGGCCCTCGAAGTCGTACGGGATGGTTCTCCTCCCCACTCGCTGCGGGCACCTCGGCTTCTTGTGGAGCAAGAAGCAGCCTGCCCTCACACGCCGCCGCCGGGCCGAGGGGGCCAGGAGAGCCCTGGGCTGAGGGGGACCCTGAGGTCCCACCTGGGCTGAGGAGACCCCCTCCCCCGGCTGGGGGGAGTGGCCGCACCCCGCGGTCCCACCGGAGCCGAGGGAACCCTGGGTAGGAGGGGGACAGACACGACCGGGCACCGAGGCTGCGGGGAGCAGTGCTCCCCCGTGGTACGGGTACCTAGGGGACTGCAGCCGCCCGAGCTGAGGGGGCCAGAGCTCCCCAGCGCTGAGCGTGCCAGCGCTTCCCCGGTCCCCGCCCGGGGCTGACGGGCCCAGATGTCCCCCTGCTGTAGGAGACCGGGGCGCCCCAGAGCCCCCGGGCTGAGGGCACCGGAGCCCTCCCCGGGGCTGAGGGGGCCTGGACATCTCCCGCGGTTGTTGGAGCCGCCGCCGGGATGACGGGCCGAGACCTCCCAGCCGCGA